>OZ023139.1:9206349-9504297 GCA_963675895.2 Styela plicata | reverse complement strand
TTCGTAATTGTTTTTTTCGTCTTCTTGCTTTTGAACCTGGTTGAAAATACGACCATGTACCTGAATCACCAAAAGCACTTTCGTCACATACAAGTGGTAAATGCCGACTCGTGATCTTCGTCATCTAAAACCAAAAGTACAAAAAATATAATAAAGTTTGTGTTTTATTAGAGTATATTATCCACTTGCAACGTCTACAATTGTCTCCAGAACACATGAAAGCTAACTAAATAGAAAAGTATGCTGGCCAAACACGAGGCATATATGAACGGCACTTCGACGGCGCAATCCATCAACTCATACATGAAAACAAAACATGGATGAAACCTTCCAAGATTGGAAGATCGTACTAATTCTATATTTTATGTTCGCCAAGGCAGGCCATAAAGTCGGTACATTACTTGGAAATGAATCATCACCACTCAAAATATACATCTTTCTAGCCAATACGCAGTACATCTGTGACTTATACTTGACATAGCCAGATCCCTAATTTGGTTTTGGTTTCGGTTAGAAATTTTTTATACCTGACGATACCGGGTCTAGAAATGCTGCTAGCTCTTCATTATCTTTTAGTGATTTCTTGCCGTCCGACTTTTTGCTCCCCGCGCTCGAACCGCTTAAATTACTGCTATTCTCTGTATTGGATGCTGTTGTGGTTTGTCTTCGTATGCCAATGTTTTCTAATGTATCTAAAGGAGGGGTGTGTCGTGCTGATCCTTGTTGTTGGTGTATGCGTTCTGGTTTTTGTTGGATAAGGACTTCGTCGTCTGGATATGGTTCTGTTGTGCTACTACAAATATGCCCGATGGATGTTTATCTGAAAATTTAGAAACGTTAGTTGGCACCGCACATAGGATTCAATCTTTTGAGCATAGGTTGTTAACTTTTTTTTGAAACCGAAATTTCATTTTTTTCTTTTTTCTTTCAAACCTCTTAAATGTTCCACCAGTGTATTTCCTGAAGAGTATAGATAGACGTCGGTACAAAGGCGCGGTACATCTGTAAACTATGCCTATATACAATACAAAACATACATTATACTTTGTATATTCTATACAAAACATTTTTCGTGGTTCTGCAAAGTTGTATACTGAAATTTAACATACCCTCAAATCCCGCTTCACCATCGCTAGTATTGCTCATAGATGTTCGAACCAACATGATGTCTTCAACCACTTCCACGCCACTATATGGCGTCATCGTTGTCTTGATCTGACGAACGTTGTTGATTGCCTGGATTCGATCGAGGGGCAGAACAAGGCTTGTCATCAGTTTTGTATAGCAGAGTGCGCGCCATTTTCCCTTGCTTCTGTAGAATGAACATTTACATACACAAAATTGAAAATTAGTGACGTCAGAGTCGATGGAACGATAATTTAAAATTTAAACGATAAATCAGGGCTATACTATACAAAACATGAATATTTAATTCTGACGATAAAAGATAAAATGACATATAAAGCATGGCCATGGAAGCTGGGAAAAGAATAATCATTAAAAGTATAATTACGTTTTTTCTGTTATTCTTAAATTCATTCTGCAGTAAAATCATGATTTATGCCAAATTTTACGTGCAAATTTTACTGCAAAATGTTCAAACATAAGTAATTTCGTATATCTGAAATGTTGAAACAATATTCAGGTTATATATTGTGGATTTCGAATAACTATGGAACTAAACTACAGGTACAGTTCAGCAAATCACCAATATGATTCATCAGCAATCCGTCTCCAATCATAAATTTTATTTTGTCAAGAATGAGCCACAGATGGACTGACTTGGCGGTGCGATCCATCGGTGAATCATACTTAACAAAAGATTTTGGAAATAAAATTTATTACAATTCAATTTGAATATTTATCTTTCATTCGGAGTTGTTTCTTCGAACGTTGCTTTTGACGATAGAACCGAATCCTAGGAGTAGAACGGAACCGTATCGGAATACTATTTCGTCAAATAACACGCTTGAAAACAAACTTCCCTTGACGGACGAGAGAGAGTGACTTACCTCGTCCATCACGGACTAGACAATATTGAATCTGTTGCAATGTCTACCTCGAATCAAATAACCCCCAATAGACCAAATTACCTTTTTATCTATTTCAATTTTCAATGGTGGCATAATTGCTCCATCAGAACGCAGTGTTGCTACGGAATGTGTAACGTAATTACATCCAGCATTATTACAAGCTGATGTCCATACTTTATACCAAGTTCCAACCTGTAGATTAAAAGAAATTTTAAGCATTTGCAGGAGAGAAATAGGTTTTGTGCCGCCTTGTTTTTGACGCGCTATATTTGATATACTTTCATAACCGGACAGAAAAAAATTGTCAAAGAATGTTTTATAAAGTGGAAGTCACTGTTGAACCGCGCAACCGCTGTTGTTTTGTTTAGCGGTTGTTCCACTCTATTTATAAATTATCAGTGATTTATAAAAATATTCCAATCTGGATATCATTGACAAATTATATAAAGCATTTGATTTATTAATAAAATATCGATTAATTATGTCACTTGTTATTCAATATTATGTACTCTGCTTTTACCAGTTTGTGGGAACGCAACTTATTTTGAAGTGTAAATAAAAAGCTCAAAAAGAAAAAGTTGACAAATATATCAAACAGAATATACCAACATTGATTGCAATGAAGATATAAAAAACTGAAATATCAATTGCTGCTGAAATTAATTGTAATATCGTAACTCAGTTGTTTTGAAAACTTTTATTAAGTTCAATTTAATTGATGTTTTGTATGAAGGTTTTTCGCAGAAAAACTTCCTCCAAATATATATAATACGTGATATGCCTATGTACTTGCAACGTTACAAAACGACTTAATTCATCTACTTAGTTGAACGCTCTACATAGGTATTTGCCAGCTTCGTAGTCCGATACGTTCCTGATGATCAGAGTACCGTTATTGGTTGTCCAATTTTGTTGGGATTGTCTTTTATTGCTTTGTTATTGCTGTCGAGAATGTTTTAGACGTACGATATCGGACTATAGTCATTTGTAGAGTCTAAAAAATATAAAAATGTATAAAAAATTATGGACTAAATGCAAAATACTGTGAAATAACAGGAGTCAAGTTGTAAAAAAATTGAGGGACAATGAGGAATGTAGTTTGAAGACCTAAAAATATTCTGCGATTTAAATATGAAAAAATGAATAAAATTTTATTCGATTATTATAATAAACTATTCTATTTGGATTTAGCTATTTTATAACAGAAGATTTATGCCTAATTGGTTTTTGCCCAGTATGGGTCACTGATAGAATGCGTCGCCAAGACGCGATCCGTCTGAGACCCATGCTTGGCAAAATGGATTTTTTGTCTGGCCAGTAGATACAAACAGTTGAACACAATAGTAAGCTACATTCAAATATAAATATCAATATTATGACACACATCTTTGTTATTAATAAAAACTACCGATATGTTTATTCTACATTTGCTTAATTACAATGTCTTAAAGAATTTCCATCATACAATTTTTTGATCAACCCAATCTAAAAAAACTATTGGTTCAAATAATTTTATCCAGTATTGGCCACTTATAGATTGAGGAGCAGCGGCCCATATTTGACACATTCTTGACAAAATAAAATTTCCCTGTCTGGTTAATGGACTTGTTCTCAAAAGATATTATTTTCCTTTTTCACACATTTCAAGATAAACAACTCTTCCGAAAAGCGTTTTTACTGGGTCAAAATAATCACACGTAAAACGATATTTTTACACGTTCAAAAGTGAGGAAACCTGTGAAATTCAAACGGCCGTATCGACCCCATGTTGTTTAAAACATGACATGTCAAAAATACAAGGAATCATTGCCTTGTCACAATATTTTACAATATTGCAATTTCGACCATAAGCGATCAACAGAGCGGACCTTTAAGCCACAAATCATCTTTGGCTTATATTCGGTTATAGTTATGATCGACTTTTTAAAAAACTCCATGTATAATAGTCACATTAAAATGAGCTTTAATCCAAGAACCAGTGCGAATAATACTATACTTTCAGCAAGCTTCGTCTTATACTGAAATTGATTGAAAGCAAAATTGAAAAAAAACCCTCTATAGAACTAAATAACAACCACTGTTATGCAGAATTTGGTTTAGTTCGCGAAGAATACCATAAATAAATCTTACCTTCATCAACACGCATCCATGTCACATTGGGTTTCGGAAATCCGGTAGCTTTGTCCCTACGACGTAGACGAAAGCCTTCTCGAAGCAGGTTTGGATTTGGTTATGGTAGTAGGAACATGTTCGTAATGTTTTTTCGGTCTTCTTGCTTTTGAACCTGGTTGAAAATACGACCATGTACCTGAATCACCAAAAGCACTTTCGTCACATACAAGTGGTAATGCCGACTCGTGATCTTCGTCATCTAAAACAAAAGTACAAAAAATATAATAAAGTTTGTGTTTTATTAGAGTATATTATCCACTTGCAACGTCTACAATTGTCTCCAGAACACATGAAAGCTAACTAAATAGAAAAGTATGCTGGCCAAACACGAGGCATATATGAACGGCACTTCGACAGCGCAATCCATCAACTCATACATGAAAACAAAACATGGATGAAACCTTCCAAGATTGGAAGATCGTACTAATTCTATATTTTATGTTCGCCAAGGCAGGCCATAAAGTCGGTACATTACTTGGAAATGAATCATCACCACTTAAAATATACATCTTTCTAGCCAATACGCAGTACATCTGTGACTTACACTTGACATAGTCAGATCCCTAATTTGGTTTTGGTTTCGGTTAGAAATTTTTTATACCTGACGATACCGGGTCTAGAAATACTGCTAGCTCTTCATTATCTTTTAGTGATTTCTTGCCGTCCGACTTTTTGCTCCCCGCGCTCGAACCGCTTAAATTACTGCTATTCTCTGTATTGGATGCTGTTGTGGTTTGTCTTCGTATGCCAATGTTTTCTAATGTATCTAAAGGAGGGGTGTGTCGTGCTGATCCTTGTTGTTGGTGTATGCGTTCTGGTTTTTGTTGGATAAGGACTTCGTCGTCTGGATATGGTTCTGTTGTGCTACTACAAATATGCCCGATGGATGTTATCTGAAAATTTAGAAACGTTAGTTGGCACCACATAGGATTCAATCTTTTGAGCATAGGTTGTTAACTTTTTTTTTGAAACCGGAATTTCATTTTTTCTTTTTTCTTTCAAACCTCTTAAATGTTCCACCAGTGTATTCCTGAAGAGTATAGATAGACGTCGGTACAAGGCGCGGTACATCTGTAAACTATGCCTATATACAATACAAAACATACATTATACTTTGTATATTCTATACAAAACATTTTTCGTGGTTCTGCAAAGTTGTATACTGAAATTTAACATACCCTCAATCCCGCTTCACCATCGCTAGTATTGCTCATAGATGTTCGAACCAACATGATGTCTTCAACCACTTCCACGCCACTTATGGCGTCATCGTTGTCTTGATCTGACGAACGTTGTTGATTGCCTGGATTCGATCGAGGGACAGAACAAGGCTTGTCATCAGTTTTGTATAGCAAAGTGCGCGCCATTTTCCTTGCTTCTGTAGAATGAACATTTACATACACAAAATTGAAAATTAGTGACGTCAGAGTCGATGGAACGATAATTTAAATTTAAACGATAATCAGGGCTATACTATACAAAACATGAATAATTTATTCTGACGATAAAAGATAAAATGACATATAAAGCATGGCCATGGAAGCTGGGAAAAGAATAATCATTAAAAGTATAATTACGTTTTTCTGTTATTCTTAAATTCATTCTGCAGTAAAATCATGATTTATGCCAAATTTTACGTGCAAATTTTACTGCAAAATGTTCAAACATAAGTAATTTCGTATATCTGAAATGTTGAAACAATATTCAGGTTATATATTGTGGATTTCGAATAACTATGGAACTAAACTACAGGTACAGTTCAGCAAATCACCAATATGATTCATCAGCAATCCGTCTCCAATCATAAATTTTATTTTGTCAAGAATGAGCCACAGATGGACTGACTTGGCGGTGCGATCCATCGGTGAATCATACTTAACAAAAGATTTTGGAAATAAAATTTATTACAATTCAATTTGAATATTTATCTTTCATTCGGAGTTGTTTCTTCGAACGTTGCTTTTGACGATAGAATAACAATATGAGAGCAAGCAAAAACACAAGACCGAATCCTAGGAGTAGAACGGAACCGTATCGGAATACTATTTCGTCAAATAACACGCTTGAAAACAAACTTCCCTTGACGGACGAGAGAGAGTGACTTACCTCGTCCATCACGGACTAGACAATATTGAATCTGTTGCAATGTCTACCTCGAATCAAATAACCCCCAATAGACCAAATTACCTTTTTATCTATTTCAATTTTCAATGGTGGCATAATTGCTCCATCAGAACGCAGTGTTGCTACGGAATGTGTAACGTAATCACATCCAGCATTATTACAAGCTGATGTCCATACTTTATACCAAGTTCCAACCTGTAGATTAAAAGAAATTTTAAGCATTTGCAGGAGAGAAATAGGTTTTATGCCGCCTTGTTTTTGACGCGCTCTATTTGATATACTTTCATAACCAGACAGAAAAAAATTGTCAAAGAATGTTTTATTAAGTGGAAGTCACTGTTGAACCGCGCAACCGCTGTTGTTTTGTTTAGCGGTTGTTCCACTCTATTTATAAATTATCAGTGATTTATAAAAATATTCCAATCTGGATATTATTGACAAATTATATAAAGCATTTGATTTATTAATAAAATATTGATTAATTATGTCACTTGTTATTCAATATTATGTACTCTGCTTTTACCAGTTTGTGGGAACGCAACTTATTTTGAAGTGTAAATAAAAAGTTCAAAAAGAAAAAGTTGACAAATATATCAAACAGAATATACCAACATTGATTGCAATGAAGATATAAAAAGCTGAAATATCAATTGCTGCTGAAATAAACGGGCATATCATAACTCAGTTGTTTTGAAACTTTTATTAAGTTCAATTTAATTGATGTTTTGTATGAAGGTTTTTCGCAGAAAAACTTCCTCCAAATATATATAATACGTGATATGCCTATGTACTTGCAACGTTACAAAACGACTTAATTCATCTACTTAGTTGAACGCTCTACATAGGTATTTGCCAGCTTCGTAGTCCGATACGTTCCTGATGATCAGAGTACCGTTATTGGTTGTCCAATTTTGATGGGATTGTCTTTTATTGCTTTGTTATTGCTGTCGAGAATGTTTTAGACGTACGATATCGGACTATAGTCATTTGTAGAGTCTAAAAAATATAAAATGTATAAAAAATTATGGACTAAATGCAAAATACTGTGAAATAACAAGAGTCAAGTTGTAAAAAAATTGAGGGACAATGAGGAATGTAGTTTGAAGACCTAAAAATATTCTGCGATTTAAATATGAAAAAATGAATAAAATTTTATTCGATTATTATAATAAACTATTCTATTTGGATTTAGCTATTTTATAACAGAAGATTTATGCCTTATTGGTTTTTGCCCAGTATGGGTCACTGATAGAATGCGTCGCCAAGACGCGATCCGTCTGAGACCCATGCTTGAAAAAATGGATTTTTTGTCTGGCCAGTAGATACAAACAGTTGAACACAATAGCAAGCTACATTCAAATATAAATATAAATATTATGACACACATCTTTGTTATTAATAAAAACTACCGATATGTTTATTCTACATTTGCTTAATTACAATGTCTTAAGAATTTCCATCATACAATTTTGATTAACCCAATCTAAAAAACTATTGGTTCAAATAATTTATCCAGTATTGGCCACTTATAGATTGAGGAGCAGCGGCCCATATTTGACACATTCTTGACAAAATAAAATTCCCCTGTCTGGTTAATGGACTTGTTCTCAAAAGATATTATTTTCCTTTTTCACACATTTCAAGATAAACAACTCTTCCGAAAAGCGTTTTACTGGGTCAAAATAATCACACGTAAAACGATATTTTACACGTTCAAAAGTGAGGAAACCTGTGAAATTCAAACGGCCGTATCGACCCCATGTTGTTTAAAACATGACATGTCAAAAATACAAGGAATCATTGCCTTGTCACAATATTTTACAATATTGCAATTTCGACCATAAGCGATCAACAGAGCGGACCTTTAAGCCACAAATCATCTTTGGCTTATATTCGGTTATAGTTATGATCGACTTTTTAAAAAACTCCATGTATAATAGTCACATTAAAATGAGCTTTAATCCAAGAACCAGTGCGAATAATACTATACTTTCAGCAAGCTTCGTCTTATACTGAAATTGATTGAAAGCAAAATTGAAAAAAAAACCTCTATAGAACTAAATAACAACCACTGTTATGCAGAATTTGGTTTAGTTCGCGAAGAATACCATAAATAAATCTTACCTTCATCAACACGCATCCATGTCACATTGGGTTTCGGAAATCCGGTAGCGTGACAAGGAATTGTGATGCCATTACCGGAAATGACGGGAACTTGCGCCAGGAGGCCTTGAATTTTTGGTGAATCTGAAACAGGAAATACAGAAAGTTGATTTTTGTTCACATTTAAATTCTGTATGAAAATAACTCTCAATGCTTCCGAACCAAGCACCAAATATGGACCGTGAATAAACCGCGTCTTGCGACGGTCTTTTTCCACAGCCCACATTCGGTACGTTGAATGCACATTTTCCAATATAGTGTGAGAGTATCATAATTATTAGGTCAAGTACCCCTTTACAAGACCACCTAATCCCTGTTTAATGGAGATACTCAATCGCGTATGATCATAGATATATCGGAGATAAGAATGATCAACATTGATTGAACTTATTATTAGTCCATGATAAAAATAGCATTTTACCATTTAGGCCACACCTATGACGCTCTCAATTTATAATCTCATCATGTGGCAGACAATTATCTCCTCTTTCTTGCGAGATTTGAACTATAGTAACAAAGGTCAGAATAGACAAATATAAGTTAGTGAGGTATGTGGTACCAACACTGGATCAGATGAATATAATTTTTCGTTTCAGTTTACTGGGTCAACAAAAATTGTTTGTATAAAAGATTTATCATGAATGGAAACCGATTATGATTGCAATGCAATATACACAATCATGAGAGGCAATTGCTATCCGTCAATTCATTTCACGAAGTTCCTTGGCTGTACCGCACCTTGCACTGAGGCCTTTCTGCACTCCTACTTTAGAAAAATGACGAAATTTTCTTTTTATTATGAGGCCGATAGTCAGATTTCATGACCAAATTCTGTAAAATTGCATTAAATTCAACTGAGTCAGTAGTCCAAGTATAATAAAAAAATGTATTTTCTCAAATAATCTACTAAAAACACCATATTCACCCAATATAAAAATCTATAAATACAAATAAACATGATGTATTTTCCGCAAATATCTAAACTCACCTAAAACGACCAATGAACTGACAACACAGGTTCGGCTGACGTTGTTTTGAGAATAATTTCCAGCGGAACTGAGGGTTACCCCACTTATCATGATAGACAATGCCCTGAAATTAGAAAGTAAAAATTAATTGTCAATACTGTTCTGTCGATAGTCGACTGACTAGTTCTTGATATTCACAACTGGATTAACCAGTATTTTTCACAAAAAATGTTGAAACACCAGTTTTCGTCAGGGTTCTGAACTACAGGAACACCGAAAATGCACAAATAGCAACTGGATATTTTTTTTATCAGGGAATACAACACATTTCAATTAATTAAATTAGTTTTCCTCTATACATGACATCATAATGCAATATTAGTTTATTCCTCTCCAAGACCTGAAACGTGTTTTCAAATTTTACGTAGTTAGGTATTTACTTAAATCCTAAACATGTCAACCATGGGACAAAGATGAAAAGCGACCGGCAAGTCGCGATCCATATTTAGTCCAGGGTTGACAAACCATAACTGAAGAACTGCATGCAGACGACAGTCATCTTTTATTTATCAAGGCGGCGGATGAAGGATTGAAGACTGATCGAATTAACCTTAATACCTTAATGAATAAATATTGAATGAAATTAAATACACATGTATGCAAGTATGGATAATATATTACGGAATATATTTTCATATAGTTTCTCGACAGTTCCAATTTTTAAATATAAAATAGAGTGATTTGAGCATTTTAAATGTGTCAAGTGCGAAGAAATCATTTTTCCATTGCAGGAATGGAATTTGAGCACGGCTGGATGCTGAAACTAAACAAAGGAGACCGGTTAATGGCCTCTTGTACGAAAGAGTAATATCTACCTAAAATATAGAACGAGCAACTGCTCTGACTAGAAGGATCAATGTTCAACAAATTCTCGTATTACTAGGTAGAACAAAGTTTTATCAAAATATTGTCGTCCGTTTCTAAAGCAGGCATATCCCTCGGGAAATGTGGCGTGATTATTTATAAAATTTATGGTCTGCGGCGACCACAGCTATATTCTATATTTGATGATATTAATTAAAATCCCATTTTGGGTAATAAATGGAATGGACGAGCTGGAAACTGAGCACTAAGAAACTTATTATAAAAAAACGCCACCTTCATCGTGATATTATATTAAATTGCAATTTAATACTGCGCCGGCTACCGACCTACTTGCGCATCACATAGGATAATAATATGTGCAATTGAAAATAGTTTGGTCTTCAATCGGATCAGATTAATGATACATCTCAATCAGAAATTGTATTTGTCAAGCACATGCCACGAATTGGCCAGCTTCGACAGCGCTATCTATCAGTGGCTCATACCTGCCAAACATGCGGTTCGTCTGACAATGGTGAGTACATTCATTTTACAAACGCGTTCAACTTGATGGCCATCATACTATCAAATTGTTCAAAGGTAATAACTTGTTGGGTGTAATATCTCGCTGAATCTTGATTACTTTAATACAACGTAATCCCGAGGTTTGAGAATTTGATGCCCGCTGATGACCAATCGTAATACCTTGATGGAACACAATAATGAAAAAAGCAATTAATGACAAACTACTTATGGTGAAACTTATGCGGTCGATGAGTGAGCACGATATTAAGCGCGAACGCATAAGATGTTTTGTAGCTGATGTGAAATATGCCACAACGAGGATGTCGATTTTTTTAGATTCGATAATCACATACATATGTGCAATTCATGTGAATAACAAATAAATTAATGACTGATGCAGCGCCGCGACCCATCAGTAAAATGAATCGTACGTGACAAAAATAGAATTTGTGCGCAATGTATTTGGGTCTGGATCACGTAAAAAATTATTAGGAATGTTACGATTGTACGTATATTTCAAAGATTTCTACCAATATGGAAAAATGACACTTCACTAAATCTTCTCATTATTGTTTGAATTTAATTCCGAAATATTTGATTTGGAAGGAGAATGTGTGAATCAATATTTAATTCCAAAATAATTGTATCTGCTAGTACCTAGTCAGTCCACAAGCTTATTTATCAACGTATGAATTTAATCTGAGCAGAGGATGCTTTATCCTCGCGTTAGTGCTTTATCCTCTCCAATATGTTTTCAATGCGAGATTTTCGTGATTCAAAACCAACTTGCTTCAGGCTCTTATTTAGAGGATAATTAAGGTGCATTGGTTGAGAGGCGGGTTTTTTCCCGTTTTTCTTATGATTGGAATACAATGAATGAGAATGAATTACCTCCCAAAGGATGCTATCTTATTCTGTAATCTGTCATCTTGATCAACGAACAATCGATAACGGAATGAAAAGTTCGTTCAAGTGAAAAAACGTATGGTATGAAATATCAAAAATATCGATAAATATACTCAATAATGCATGTGATTTGTCTACTGCTAGGAAATTCATAAAATACTCATATAATTTCTTTGATGCATAATAGACAACATAATACTTTTCTTTTATTTATAGAAATTTGTTTTCAATTGAAATTGAACAAAGCAATGTTAACAGCAACATCTAAAAAGAACCAACCAGCGAGCGACCTTTGATATGCAGAGAAATATACATGAAATAGAAACGTTCAATGTTAAGCTATATCCCTACACTTGCCCATAGTTTAAGGTAATGAGATGAGCGTACATACATAGAAAACTATAACGGGAAGAGTAAATGATTTGATCTTAGGCGGGACTGAAATAGAAGTAAGAACAATAATAATAATAAAATAAAATCTAATCTAACACTAGGTAATGTCTAATCAAATTAAACGAAATCTGAAAGGTAATTTATGTTTCATTCTGAAAATGATTAGTGGCCTTGTACAAAATTTAGGTTAAGGTCTTCAACATAACGTTGGCCTATACCACGAGATTAATGCAGATTTATTTTAATTGAATTAATCAAACAATGAAACATCTCAACTATTTCTAATTTTATTTACGGAATAAGGGCATTTCCAATCAAACGAAAATATGAAATTTAGAAAAACTGAAATTTTTATCAAATGCAACAGCAGTTAACAAGCAACCGAACAAAATATATGTTATTTATGAGTAGAGTTCTATGAGCGAATAACATGGTCAAATCCACGCACGCCGATATGAAATAAGTTCGGACTGAACTTAGCCTCGAATCATTCGCATCGCATAGAATTATAATTAATTTCAACTCTCAGAATTGACTAATTAAAATTCAATTCAAATAAATTATTTCCAGTATTTCACGTACCGGCTATACCGATAATGTAATATTTGATTTAATGTGATTTTGAATATTTCGTTACATTGTAACTACGATAAAAATCGATAAATAATTCAGGCTGTAAATTACATCAAATGACAAACTTTAATTCGAACTGACGTGTGACTATTAGTGAGTACAGAGTTTAAGTCTACAAATTTTGATCCTTAAAAAGAATTAAGAAAAAATAAAAACTCTGGAACCGTCTTGTTGATGAGATTTATGCTTATTATGGACTGAAAAGGTTAAATTAATAGTTTTAACACAAAGCTAAGTAAATTTACTCTCAAAGAGCAGCAATTTCGATGCATTTTTGTTACAGTGTAACTGTTAAAAATCTTCGACTTCATTAACACTGCTATTTAATAGCAGTGTTGACGATGTTGAACTTTTTGAATCACAGGGAACTAATGACTTGCCATGGCCTAAATTCTGGCACAAACTTAGCCAATATTTCACGAGTGGACGTAAAGAGGTAATGAATAATTGTTTTTAACGAACTGTCCACACAACGAAAATTTATTAACGTTACTTGCGGTCCTTAGATTAAACTCGGTGAAAAACTAGGCATAAACAGCGAGTACCGTGAATAAATACCATTCGTTGCTCACTTCAAATCTATCCATACATCGTGAGCGACTACTTATACTCACCCATTACTTTCAATGGGGTTGACATGTTGGATTTCTTGTCTTTCAAATCGACTTGGCAGGAATAAATTCCTTCGTTGTTTTTTCTGGCTTCTGGCGGGACTCTGGCGGGGAAAAATGGTATTGCATGGTGTATTAAGCTAAAGAATAGCAGCATGCATGGAATAGTATATATATTCGCTTGTTATGTTCTCTCATTTGTCATAACCTATCTAACATACCATACGGGCATTTAGACGCTAAGAGTTTTTAAGTATCAGTTTTAGAATAATATACATCACTTGAAATTTCTGGTTACTTCAAATATTGAAAACGTTTTTGGTTTTGAAGTAAAAGTTTGATGTCAGTGTCGCTTATCGCCGCCATCATCGGGCTTCAGATACAAATATCCATATTCAACAAACTTACCAATATTTTCACCGTCGTTTGAAAATTTTTGATAAATCCATTTCACTGGAAAGTCATCACCCGATCCAAGAACTGTACACGGTATTATAACTACTGAATCAATCAACGCAAAACTTGGACGTTTTTGTTGGACAGAGAGGGGACCTAGAAAAGTTTGACACAAAGTCAGTTTTTCTCCCAAAACTCAAAAATACATATATAATATTTTCGACAAAGCAAAATATGGCAAAAGAAGCAGTGATTAAGTCGAGAAAACACGAATTATATCAGACGACTTCTCTTTGCTATTCACAATAGGTGAAGGCCGAGGTTTACGATTAAAAAAAATTACCCTTCGCAGCGATTTTCCTACTCCAACTTGCAGATTCTCTAGTGATATCATGGTTAATGCATGAATAAATACCACCATCTTGCACCGATGCATTATTTAGTGTCAATTCACTTGGAATGGTAACCTAGCCGTTTCTGAATTAAAAATGAATAAAATTGGAATATATAACATCAAGGAACACTGTTGAAGGACGACACCGATGCGCGTTACATCTGTGGTTTGACCAGATAAAATAGAGTATTGGCAAAAAGGTCTTCATTTCACTATTTTTTATTAAATCCAGGTTCGAAAAGATTCGATTCGCAGTGATATGATATTCGGTTCGAAAATGAATGCATTTGAAATGCGTGTCTTTCATTAAAAGCTGAACCACCATTGATCAATTCATAACATCGCTCTAATAAATTGCAAATTGTATATAGAAATATCAAAAATTACAGATAATTTATATTATAATATTATACAAACGACGCAAAAGGTTTTCTGAATTCATGGAAATATTTAACTAACTCTGAAATATCTGGGTTTGGCAGGAAAATAGGAGAAATTCCGTTTATAAATCCATTTGAAGACAATGGAGAATTTTCATTCGATATATCCGTATTTTTATCGGTAAGTGCAACAGATTCAGTAGAATCATTACGATTGTCTGCTTTTTAATTTCGTTATGTTAGTGCTCTAATGAGGTATTTTAGTCGATTTGTCTTGTACAAACCAATTTTCTACTCAACACTCCTTAACTTTATAGTTTAAATTCGACCATCAACTGGGTGATCAGACCTATAATAGAGACATCGATACTGGCTCAGATAAAATATTTTATGATATTTTTAGAAGAAATATGTAGAATCATCGCCTTCATTTTGGGTATAGGACGATCGGTATGGGTATTAACAGAATAGTGGTATCGATACAACTGTGATAACATTAGCAAGTAAAAAAAAACGCGATTGAGCCTCCTTATTTATTTTTAGCCAAGATGCACACGCGAGAAGAGTGATAATAACTACTACTTAAAAAATCCCTATTCATTCTATGGAACGACACTAAACTCTGATATTGTAGTAAGAAAGTCAAAACTTATTTACGAATCAGAAGTTTGACGGGCGCGACTGAACGTATAATCCAAAAAAATCACCCCGCCTTTCCGGTACGATATATTTTAGACCTAGGCATTTTTACTGCCTCTATCTTGATACAACAGCGTTTTCCACCGCTGAAAACTGAAAATAAAAATGATGTGCAAACCTGTTCCGCTGTATCGCCTTTCCACAGTATTTTTAAAATATACAAAGCAGTCGGGATACGTCTTTGGATTCAGACTTACTGGTGGAAAGTCCACTAATACCGTTGTTCTATGCCTTTAGATACAATTGAACTGAGTAAAAAAGCGGTTAAAATTCCAGTGAATATAATTTGTCTTTATTTATTTTTTCTTCAAGAAACAATCGAATGGTTTTTATCATAGTGTACGATGCCACTGCGCGTCATCAGTCCGCCACGTGCCCTGCGTTAAAAGCCGGTTTTTTCAAATGCGAGTCATTGATCCTATATGTGGCATAAAAAAGCTTCCAAACAGTCATTCATTTAACTCTAATTCACAAAATAATAAAATAGTTGAATAATAAATATATTATTACTGATAAAATCTTTATTTTATAATTATTGAATAGTCCATGTTTTTTGTAACGTCAAAAGTGAAATTCGAAGAAAATATTAGCTAAACCGAGTTGAGTTGAATACTTGGTCACTCATAGCAGCATTGTATGACGGAGGTTGAGATTCTTGAGGAATGTAGCCAGGTTGTGTTTGTAGTGGAAATACTCCTGGTGGAGGTGGTGGCATTGCCTGTTGTGGCCCGTTATATCCTGAGTCAATTGGATTGCTGAATGCTTGTGACGGAAACCCAAACTGCTGTTGGGTTTGTAGGCCACCTGGCATACCGTAACCTGGTGCCGTTGGGGGCATACCTGGTCCTGGAATTTGACCAGGGACACCAGGTTGCATTGCTCCACCAACAAACCCTTGGGCTGATTGGTTTTCATATTCAGAGGCATCAATAATTCCGGCTTGAGGCAAACCCTGCGCTCCCGATTCGGGAGGTCTGTTTGTTAACCACACCTTTTTTCCAACAGCACATCCAATAGCAACAAAGAGTACGACTATTCCTTCAATTACGCCGGCCAGCCATTTCATATTCGGTTCTATATAATCATAACTATCATCCATGTATTCATAACAAGGGTCTCTTTCTACCAATTCGACATCTGCTGGGAAGATGTGCGGTGAATGTGGAATACAGGATCGCAAGTAATTGCTCTTGTTATCGCAATGTGTTCGATTAAAACAAGGCATTTGACAGAAGTTTGAGGTCCTGTAATAAAAAGGCACTCGAGTTGAACTAATTTTTCCGGTTTAATTCTTATTAGGTCGCTTCGTATGACTTGGAAAAACGTCATAAGACATTTTTACCAAAAGCGATATCATAATTTATTTCGATTTGCAAATAAATACCCTTTTTAAGTTTTATTCATTGAACAATAACATTTCGAACCAAATCTGAGAATATTTTTTAAAAAAAAATTGGTAAATTGAAATCATGCTGAATTTAAGGTTACTTTGAGGTTGCTATAAGTAGGAAAGAAACCAACCATACATGTAACATTGATATACATTCCTATTGGACTTCATTTACACTTACTCAGTACAAGATGATCTGATCTCTTTTCTGGAACATGATTCCCAATTCATCCAATCTGTAGATCTATCAGTCGAAAATAATATTACGTTTGTCCCTTCAAGAAATTCCATATTATATAAATTATTTTCCCCGGTTGCAGGCAACTTGGTTACATCAATAGCGTAGTATTCATTAAATGCTTGCTGAAATCCGCGGTCAAAACATCGTTCACGTTTCAAAATTCCGTCTTCAATAAGAAGTCTTGATAACTCAGGTTCAAATTCAAGCAAATGACTTTTCAAGTCATAATTGTCTATTACCATGCTGTTGTGGTAAATAATGTATCCAGATTGGTCTAGTAAAATACACATTTCGTGACATCTTTCAGACGCGTCGATTGCTTTCAGCATATCCTGTTCCCATTAAAAACATATTTAATGGCATGATCATTCATATGGGTTTTTAATTGAAATGTAGAGATTGAAAATCATTTGTTGTTTTAGCCTACACCGCTACTCAGTCATAAATATTTTCATCAGACACGTTTTTTTAAGTATGTGTCGCTGATGAATCTTGCCGCTCAGGCAAGATCCACCTGTGACTCAACTCATTCCAATCACCCGACTTCAGAGTTACGTCGCGAATGGCGTCACATTAGAAGACTATTTGTTTTTTCGGTATTTTCGAAGTCCGTAAGACCGGATTTCAGTGGTTTTAAGGGTTGCAGTAATCTTTGATGTTTTTCTTGGAGTCATGCTTTCCTATATTTTAGAATACATCTAATATACAAGACACGTCCCATGAAACTCAAAATAAAAGCAAAAACTTATAATATACATAAAACATACCATTGAACTGACTAAATATTGTAGTACTGACAAATTAATAACAAAGTCGAACGAAACTGATCGTCCCAACGTAGGTTCTAATCTCGAGAAGGATGATGATTGCATGCGAGAAATCTATGTGACGCCTCGCAGGTGCGTGATGAGATATCTTCAATCTCACTGCATTCCCGATAATTGGCATCATTTTTCACTCATATTCAATAATGGCCAAACGAATACTAAACCATTTTTTGTGGACAAGCAATTTGTTTTGTTTGAAAATATGAATGATATTTATTACTTACGTAAAATTTCCATATTTGGATATCGAATCCAATGACGGCATAAAGATTTTTGTTCCCCGTAGATGATTCTAATGTAATACTTTTCGAAAATGTTATAATCCATTCAGCACTTGCAGCGTCCATGTACGGAGTAGTTACGCTAAAATTTCCATCTTTGTTCATTAGGGCTGCTCGGTACCAAGGGCGAACTCTGTGATCGAATGCCTGGTAGAAAATACTTTGAAATTATTACTCACTGAAATTTTTGAAGATGAAAGTTGGAATGCTCGTTGCTGTAAAAGTTATTCTGTTAAAAATTTTGTTGAACACGAATGATATAACTCGCGTCCTCAAGGTATGAACAAGGAATTGTAAAACTAATGAGTGATTCTCACGATAGTGGTTTTCAGGTAGTGCAGACAGTGGAATTCTGGTGTATACAGCGAATCATTGTCGAGTCATTCAGCTCGGCACCCCTTGTATAGCAATCTACAGTCAAGAATCACAGTTCTTGTATTAAAAATCTTGATCGTTGAATACGGGATCATATTTTGCACGTTTGTGGTCAATATTTACCAAAATGCAACATTGTGTTGTTGAGTTTCTGATCCAAGTTTCTACCACCGGTCATCACATACTTTTAACGATTTTACGAATATGCAGTTATATAATCACAACAAATCCTAATCGTTATTAGAAATGCAATATCACTAACCTGCGATAGTTGAACTCCTGGCCAAATACGGAACACCCCATTTTCTGTGCCGACATATTTCCACGCAGTACGCGACCCTATATCAGACACCGAAACATATCCCCCTTTGTCAATTTTTCTCCAATGATTTTCCAACCTGAAACAAAATTTGTAAATTTCATATTCTAATTTGAAAGTATATAACTTAAATTACAGTCAATCAAGTTCATTAATTAACATTTACTTGTCATTAGCAATAACTTCGAGTACAACGTACGGATTTTATTTATACCGTTAATTTAATTCCTCGAGCAAATAGTCGGATATTCTGAAATTACTGTTGAAAGTATTTTCGTTTTTCAATCATTCTTATATTTATTAATTTTGCGGCGAAATCATGCCATCATTCTGAAAATATGGTATGAAACATGATTTTGCTGCAAAAAGGGTTAAAACGGTCAAATATCAGCAATTTCATTTATCTGAAGTATTGAAACATATTTTTAAATACTTGTAATCAATTAAAAAAAATTGAAAAGAGAGAACATTCTCGTTTTTTTTGCTCTATGATTGACACGGATGCTTTCATACTCGAATGTCACCAAAATATCTTGAATTGCCGATTTGGTGATTAACTCTTCTCTATTCGTTTTTATACCATTTTCGTATTTCTCAATTAGTCTTCTATCTTCATTTTCAGACAAATACCTGAAAACAAAATATATACAGTTCATACATCCACCCTAGCTTACTTATAAGCACCACTGTTGCAGTTGTTTGACTATGCAGTCCTTATGGTGTCACATCGTATTTTAGTGCACTGATTTAGGTATTTTACAAGGATGAATGCGTTTTTGTTTGTTTCCTTTGAAAAAATGAGAAACTCAAATTCCAAACTTATAATGGGATCATTTACGTTAATCTTGGTAAATTCAGGATGGGATGAAGAATAGAGCGTTAATTTCGTTAGGTTTCACATATTATAATATATTTCGAATACTATTCAGGACTGGGCAATCTGATTAGTTGATTGGAAGCCATCCGATCGCACATATATACGAAAAGAAACAAAGACTTGATAAATGAAATGAAATTTTCATTTTTAACCACAAAATGCACACGATTTTGGTCAATATTCGATTATTTTTTTTTACTAAAAAGGAAAATTTACTCTCTTAAATATGAGTGGGAATTGAAAATCATTGCTTTATAATGAAATTTCTTCATTTTCGCAATGCAGACAAGTTGTAATGGTTAAAATGGGACATTTATAACCTATATAGAAAATAGCGATTCGATCCGATTCGAATCGGAATCGAATTCTACTACTCTTTCTGCCAAGGTCAATAAAAATCTGTTCTAGTTATGTAAATATTAACCGCAATCACCTGGTAGGGTAAATAAAAGCTTTTGATGTTAGTTTTACTGCCGATCCGATGAATGATGCTCTATGCATATGAAAGCAACCGTCATTAGAGCTATCGCCGAGGTCTATTCTGGAATAACATTAAAAAATAGTTTCGCATTTGTGACAGCGGCACTACATAAGATACATAACGGGCGCATTTCAACAAACATTTTAGATTGAAATTCGTATTACTCAATCATGTTTTCTTTTAATAAGTATCGTCGTCTTCCGTGTCATTCTTGTTGAGCTTGTGATTTCCGTTTGGGCGAGCCTGCCCAAGTTATTACTTCCCGCGTTAAGAGATGTGACTACACAATAGCAAAATTTTTGACAGTCTTTGGCGCGCCACTTTTCGTTGTAAAAGATCAGTACGTAATGCGTATTGATTTTTATAAATTATAGCAAAATTGGACTATTTATCTATCGATTTTCAATAAATATCATACTCACCTGTGATATTGAAAACTAAAGTTTTCAGGAATCGGTACATTCCTGACGTGTATAGACTTTTTGGCATCAACTTTAACAGCCATGCAGATTGAAAATAGTTGAAAGGCAGTTGTAGCACAGGTTACTTTCGAATCATGAAGAACATATTCCGCATCCAGCTTATCCTTGTTGAGTATTAGATAATGAGATACACATAAATACTATACTGATTATACTATACGTGTACTGTGCTGATATAGTTTAAAACGCGGGACGTGGTTTTCGTATGTATCCCTGCTCTCCGTAAGTGGCTACTTAGAAAAGGAAAAAAATGGAGGTGGTTAATGGTTACTTCCACTAAGAGTGCTTTCGCTTGTTTTCCATTTAATATAACTCTCTAGGTTTGAGGGGTTGCTAGTTGTTTCCTATGAGGTGTTGCTAGCAATGGCTTCTATGAAAGAATTTAATTTAAAAATAAAAACGTCTGAACACATGGAAAATTTATGCCTTATTAGACATTGACCACTTGTTCAACGAAATGGGAAATGGACGGATTGGAGTTATGATACCAGTTTTGTAAAATTTGACGCTAAATTTAAATCAGACCCCTTTTTATTGATGCACACTAAGTTATTATTTACTGTAACTAAAACTATATAATCAGTAGACTCTTGGGGAATGAAGATTCTTTAGCCTTCACTTCCGTCTCTATGCATATAGGTCTTTGATTAATATTGGTTTAGGTGACTTTTTTTGAAAGATTGCTCTGAGTGAATTCATATGGGAACACAAATAAAAAAAGACTTCGACATGTATGAATTCAAATCATAGCGTGTAAATTACAACTTATAAAATATGGTTGCTAATTTTTTAAAGCAGTGTGCTGAACATGAATATTGAGTAATTACAGCAACCAATAAAACTGAATGGCATGAATACTTGGAATAACCCATCAAATCCAATTTTTCAAATGTGAACCTAAGCAATGTTATTTAGTTGCACCGAATCAGCACAACACCCGATAGCATCTATTGGGAATGTTTCCTTATACCTTCATTGTTCTCCAAGTTGTTTTCATAGTCATTGTGATAGTATTTTCCGACTGGCTTTCTGAATCAAATTTTTCTTGAATTTTGCTGAGAAGTTCGTCCAGATCGCCACTGTTATGGAAATGAGGGTGTTTTTGGCGTTCTACTCGATTCAAAGATAACCAATATTTTTTCTGACAATTAGACTTTTCAAACGACTTTCAAATTATACAGTAAATATCTACATGCACCTCCACATTCCATAGCATAATTTTCTTGAAATCATCATGTGATGCATTTTTCAAATGCGAGAGCTTATGGGTTGGTTCTGTATTCCCCAGTTAAAAATAAAAATCTATATTTTTCAAATATGTTATGCATACCATGAACGAGATAAGATTGAATATTTTTTAAAAATATTTATTTATTTTTTGAAGTATTTTGAATTTGGGTCAAAAATAAACTCAATGAATGAAGAGATGCATTTTCAAATAAATTTAGGTATTTGGAATAGCATTTGGTAAATATGTGATTCAGTTAATAAATATTTTTTTGTTTATATATATGATTCGGAAATGTTGGAACCAACGTTGTTCTACCTACCTCTTCTCGAGTTCTTGTATACTGACGACTGCAGCAGTCCATTCGTGTTGTGAAGGATTAGAAAGAAAGGAATGTGAAATAACCTTGAATTTACTATCCAGGACAAAAATGTAGGCATCGTCTTCCAATTCTTGGAAATTTATGACTTCATTGAGTAAAACTTTCATCGAAATATCAACACTGACAACTCCCATGTATATATCTGGAAGATATGCTATTGATATAGTCTTGAATATTCACATTAAAAATTACTTGACCTTAGAATTATTGCAACAAAAAGAAAACTTTTATATTAAAGTTGGCATCGATCATACAAATTCAAATGGCATAAATCTGGCCTGGCTATCACAACGAAAAAAATCTTTATAAACGACACAATTCTATACAACACATAAATTATATTCTTATCGAATATGAGTTTCTCGCATTCCGCGTCTTGGTCCTAGACGTTAGAAAAAACTTTTATTTGATTGAAATATTTGTCATTGAGAGAAATCGTAGCATTTTCGTCCATTCCGATAAAATTATTTGGAGACGTGTATGAGTAAATCCAGTTGGAATAACGTAGCCAAAACATATTTTGTCTAGTATACGACCTAATGATGGACTGATGGTTTGAGACAGATGCTAAAATTTTTTTATAGAAGGTATTTACCAGCTATGAACACAGCTTGCGAAGCTGTTAAAAACACTTCATCTTCTGACAGTTTGTTGTAATTTGGCCATTGCCATTGGGCGTCTTCTGTTTTCGGTGGCTTGATATGTTGCAAGTACTGATACAAGTATTTTCTTAAAAATACAAAGTTTGAATTAATGAGAAAATGACGGTACAATGAACCCACGGAGGACTGGAGATATATAATAACAGAGGAGGAGATTTAAAATCTTGCTCTCTTTTTATCCATCCTTGCGATTTATTCAAAAACGAGCAAAATTATATCCTTCGAACACAAGGACACTCCTTTACATTTGTCCCAAGACACAAACAGTTACACTCATCACTCATCAGTTACTCAAGCTTAACAGTAACATTTGTGCACAAAATTTTTCTGACTGAGCTAGTATAATTTGGCCATATATATATAACGCGATATGTCAATGGCTTAGGTGTAAGAAATTTTAGAAGTATATTGTGAGTTTATACTGATTTCACCGCTACAGGATTAGATAATAATATTTTTACTGTTTGGAAAAAGATGTAGTAAAGAATACACAAAAGAATACAAAAAAACTCACTTTAAATCATGTGGATTTTCTACATCGAAGAATCCTTCTGAATCCGCCATTTTTTGTAGCACGTCGTTGTTTACTGAATTTTTGACACCATATGTCAGAATAGTTACAGTCTCGTCGAGTGACTTTTTTCTGTCAGTAATAGTTTGTAGGATGTTAGAACTCGAATCACTCGGCGCGGAGTCACTCACAAACAATATAATCTTTTTATTCATAGATAGTTTAACACTGTCAAGATAGTCAAAAGCTGCATCCAAACTTTTGCCGTAATTAGTTTCACCAGTTATCCACTTATTTGCCTTCAGCCATGTATAAGTAACTTCGATGTTTTTTCTTGTTGCTGACATCATTTCACTTTGGCATCCTTCACCAGCTTGTCCAGTAACGAGAGTGATATCATTAGAAAATGCTACAAATCCAAAGTTATCTGCCGAATTGAGAGGTTCAAAGACAGTCTCGACAGCAATAATCATATCTTCTCCGTGCTCTTTCAGCAGATGAGTATCCATCACAACAACCAAGTCTTTAGACCCGAGTGACGACGAATACAGATTCCTATATTACATACAAAATGTTTATCTTATATAACATGCCATAATCGAAAGTAAAAAAATACCTGACCCATGTTTTGCTGAGCCTGCGTTAATAATGGAGGAGTCCCTCTGTGATGCATGTTTGACAAAATAAAACTTCTGATTGAGATCGCATATTATAGTCAGAAACATACCCATATTTTATTCTTATCCGATTGTTGATACCACAAATTTAAAGTCTGACGAGCTAAAACTATATTATTCGTGTTTTATGTGGTAGTTCTATTATTACATATAAAAAGCTTACCCATGATGAATGCTCGAAAATATATGGACCAATTTAAAACATATGCATTGGTTTTCTATACCATTGATATTTATATACATTCCATAATTGTACTATCTGATCATAACATACTAAACCGAATAAATAGCCCCATACCAAAAATCATATTCATGACAAAAGATTTCGTGATAATACGCTGGATACTGTGATAAAGCTCCATTTTTTCCTTGATAACGCTGAAATTTGATCTCATTGTAATTGCGTTGGTTTGTTGCTGCCGTTGACAACATTTTATCGGTTTCTATATTGATATTTGAAGTTTTCTCATTTTTTAACAGACAATAGGATGTATTGTCGATCTGAAAAGAAGTTACAAATAACAACTAATATTAGGGTTATGATATTGAATTTTGATATATCATCAGGCCGAGACCCGCCAGTATGTGTCCAATTATTTAATTTTTAAATAGCTCACCTCGTTATATGGATTTTAGTCGAACTTCGGAAAGATTCTCATTTCTCTCTTACACTATTATAATTTGTGTTAAAACTTTTGTAAATCAAAAATGCTCCGTTTTTTAATCTTTCGAAGGATTTCCATCACTTAGGCCTACCACAAAAATACGATGATGCGTTAAGATAATACTTAACACCAATAACAATGATGCTGTTTTGGAAAATATATGATATAGATTCGGGATATAAATGTAATTGTCGCAGAAAAAAAAATAAATATAATAAATAAAAATTTGCCAAAGCATATTTTGTTGGGTCTTCTTTCTGTAGCACAAACTCAACAAAAAATGTCTGTGAGAATTGCGGCTCAATTTACCTGATCTGGTTTGTGATGTGGAAACAACCAATCTAACGTTAATGTTGCTTTTTTACAGCAATCTTCGCTTTTCATTTTAGCAACGACTGTCTCTTGATTTTCTTCCAATGCTTTTCGTAATTTATCTACTGAGGTAGCTACATTCGACAATTTCTGTGATATGCTCTTTTCTAGTTTCTGCACTAAGGATGATGAAGGAATTGGTTCCTCTGTTGTATCAACTTTGTCCATTATTTTCTGCATTTCTGCGGCTCCTACAAATGTGTCCATGTAATATTGAATCGATGCTGTGATATGCGTTTCAACCGCTCGAGGGAAGTCTTTCTCGATGACGTCACAACAGACACTCTTAAGAAGAAGGACCATTATTACGGCCTTGAACATCTTAAATGTATATACTCCAATAACAGGAGCATAAGAAGTCTGTTGATTTAACAAGGGTTTAATGGTAAAAATATTTTGTAAAAATCAGGTAAATAATTTAATTTGAAGCTCAAATCAAGTGTACAAGTTCCATTGTGATGCAATAATATAGTATCCTCTTTATAAGACTTCATTTATTTCTGCGTTGAACCAACTTTTATAAGATGAAGCGAAATCTCGAGTTTTTTTGTGGTCTCAAGTATCGTTTTATACGATTAATTACAGAATAAGAGTTAACTATTACATGAATATAACTGTGAGAAGGTGACTTTTTCACATCCAAATCAAAAATTTGATTTTGTCAATCATGAGACACAGATCGACCTCGCTTCGATGACGCGATCTATCAGTGGCCCATACTTGACAAAACACGTAGCGTACTTGGTTCAAAAAGTAGGTACTTAGTATAAAAAAATAGGAAAATCATATTTTCATTCTGAAAATCTTTTTAAAATAGATATTTCGGGCTCTTAATTTCCACATCAATTAAGAATGCAGCAAAACGTCATTATTCTTATGGCAATGTCATTTGGCAAGAAGCACAATCCCCTTTCCGCGACCGCACATAGATTGACCTACTTGCATTATGCCCCAAACTAACTTTCATTGAAAAACAAAATTTCCAAAAAAAGTATTATGGTGTGATATGACAATATCGAGGGGCAGATCTGTGATATGTGGTAACTGTAGATACTGGCTTCAGAATAGTCCAAAAGCATTTCCAGTGTACCGCAAGAGTGGACTAAAACGAAGCAAAGAAGTGGTAGGGTGGTTTTACCGTCGCCCAGGGCAGATACCGCACATTGCACTTTACCATGGCGGTTCAGTTCCATTTGGGATGTTTTCCGTTTAGAGTGCAGTTGCTAGTACGACATTTTTAGTAGCTCTTTGCTCTTGAGTGGCCGTTAGTTGGTTTCGTTTAGGCACTGCTTCCGGCCTTTTTTAGAGTGAATTTTGATATAAAAAGAATGAATTGCATTTACCCTCGATTAGTAATGATCGTCTATGTATTGGGATTTTGTATCATAGCTCCTTTACCTACAGTGTAATTGTATCATTTGCACTTTCGTTGCGCTCAAGTAAACATGCGTGATTTAGTAATCTAAGACTAAGGTGTTGGACACCAATATATAAAATGACGCTGCGAGCAAAGTAATGAACTGATGCTACAAACATTAATGGATTATAAACTGTTGCCGTTGTAAAGTTAATGGGAATATATTAACAGTGGAATGGTCACTAAAGATTCACCTTGTCAAACAGGATTTGGATTTATCTGTTCATGTCGAAGAAGCTTTCATAACATACAGGAATGGAAAAGAATGGGATGACAAATGATCACATTTGAATCATTCGTATCCTCGGCAACATTCAGAAAATTGAAGCGTTAGGTATGCAATTACAATTAAATGACAGGAAAAATATTGGTGAAATCATCGATTCTGTAACGGAAATAGCTGATGCTAGTGAAAATGTTTGGATTAAGAGACATAAATTTGAAAAGTGTCGACAAGTCCAGAAAAATCTTTTCTACAATTTCATTCGAAAATCACAAGTTTGGCTTCATATTGCAAATTTGATAAAGATAAATAAATAAATAAATAAATAAAAGCAAAGTTTGTAGGAAATGTGGGCAAAGACATTAAGTTGATATGTGTCCAGCACAAGATGCTGAATGTCACTTTGGCAAAAAGGCAATCAAAGCAAAAGGACAACACAGTATGAACTACAGGCGCAACTCTTTCGAAAAATGGTACAGCAACGAAAACTGTAAATTTTGAAAGTACACAAAGAGGTGAGTCGTAGACAAAGGAATTTATGATCGATACTGGAGCAGATTAGACTGTAGTTGGTAGACAGCATCTCAATCAATTTGATATTCACAGAAGTTGTTTGAAAATACCAACACATGATGACCACTTCTGCCACTGATGAAAAAATGAAACCGATCGGTTATATCGATGCGACAATAGAATTTGGCCAGAAAAAAGAAAACGCTGATATAATTGTATTCCAAAATGTCGCATTCCGATTCTATCCGTTGATATATTGCAAAAGTTGGGTATAGTAACAATTAATACTCAGCCCAAATTTTGCAAAAATGCGGAAACTGGAGTATCGATAAATCCGGCTCGACTATTCATACCCTCAACTCACCTCGGCCATTCGAAACGCAACTCATTCGAATCAGTGGCGAATCGTTTATAAGAACAATTTATAACGAGAACTGCTTAGTAGTTCTGACAGGCTTCCAAGCAGAAATTTTGACAACCTATACCTATACTTGACACTCAGCCCAACTACGACTGGGATGACTTCTATATATAAGCATTTTTCGAAAATCAGAATACTATATATATAGGCCATGCTTGGGACTAATATAGCACTATCTTATACTGGACTGGACTTCGACTGGAATACCTTCAACAATTAAACGTTTTGCGATAAATCGGTAATTTATCTATGGGCCTTACAAGACCACACTTAAACCTGAATCTTCCACTTTTATTCGAAACACAGTCCCAGTTTGATCAGTGTACCTATTACAGTTTTTTTAGTAAATGGTATAAATTATCTTTTACAAATCAATTGCTTATCTACGGACATTTCATAGAACTTACTCCATTTTATCAAACTTTTATCTTCTACTCTTGGAAGTCTAATAATCACAATTTATAGAACAACTTATATAAATATTTTTTTATTAAAATTCACTCTGAGTAAGGTCGGGAGCATTGCCTGCTCTAGAGAGGAACCAACTAACGGCCACTTAAAAGCAGAGCTACCTAAAGATGGAGTACCAGCAACTGCACTCTAAACGTTAAACATCCCAAACGGGACTGAACCGCCATGGTAAAGTGCAGTGAGGGGTATGTGCCTTGGGCAATGATAAAATGGATATTTGTTAGGAATATTCTAAAGCCCGTTCCTACAGGGACAAAAATAATATAGCTATAGCCGCTACAGCAGATAATGTCATAATGTTTTCACCAACCGCACAACGTCATTTAACTGCCCATAAATGTAGGCATCACGAGTTTTGCGTTTCTTTAAACCCCCCCCCCCCCCCCCCCCCCCCCCCCCCTCGATGATGTAAACGTTTTCCCCACCGTGGTCACCCTTCTCTTAAATCAGTTCATTTTCTGGATTGAATATAAAGGTATTGTAAAATTGAATATGTTGAAAACGTTTACTTCTATCCATATCGTCTGGTAGCCGTTCTTAACTAAGCCATGGTATTCGACTCCTGAGACGATTGGTAAAGAATTACCGATAATTAGTCTAACAAAGTAACGAAGACAGTCAAACCAACTAAATAATTTTTACGAGTTGTATGTGAAATATCACACGTTCACAATTGATTCAATTGGGTCTAACTTCGAACTTAAATTTTTCCTTAAAAGTTGTCTAATAGCCCATTTCATTAACTTATTAGTATTACAAGACACAGACTTAGCCAGGCGGATATCGGACTACGGCAATTGTTACAGCCTCAGGCCAGCTGAATTTATAGGTGGAAAGTTGCCAATATTGGATTGTAAATGCTTTCTCAGTTACAGTACAAGCTGAGCGCGGTTGCTTCTTAGGTGCGAATTTGATTTGAATAAAATAAGCATATTAAAGGAAATGACCTACGTGCTATATTTGGCATGTGAATATGGCAACAGATCCATTGAAACAATTTGACGTCACAATGATTATTTAAGACCCAGGGTAACATTACGGTACGGTACGAAATTTTTATCGTACTTCGAACCAGTAAAATAATTTCGTACCGAACTTCGTACCGTACCTTTCTAAAATTTTCCGTACCGTACCGTACGATATTATTTTTTTCGTACATCGTACCGAACTTCGTACCAATACGGAATTAAGTTCGATTAATATATTTCATTTATCGTACGAAATTTCGTACTAGTACAAAAACAGGTACGATTCGCTGGGCGGCAATTTCGTACCGTACCAACTACCAATGTCCAAATCTTTATTTGTAAGATCTGGCCACCGCAAGAAACCTCACCAACATCTTACTTCAAAGTGATGCAGTTTTATGCTATCCAGTTTAAAATCCAGCACAGTAAAACCTGGGCGTAACTAAGCATATGTCACCCCAATATCATTGTTCACATTGCGCATAATATGAGAATGGTAGACCGGTGGTGATAAATAGTGGTAGGATGAGCACAGTTTTCGCGAAAACATTGACATGAAGCAATATTTAGCATATTAGCAGCATTGTGTCGTCACAAGAAATTCTCTCTCGACAAAAGAATGTTCGTTGTGCAACACGCATGGGTTTCCCGCGGTCTCATTCGAAGGCATGGTTACAAGAACATAATCATTGTGCATTTTTGCATCTGGTATTTCTGGTGCAATTTACGTTCTCTTCACATTACTGAATAATGCTATTCATTTTTTTAATACCAGACAGACGTATTCCCGACATGCCTCGTTGTCTATATTGCAACTTGGCTGTTTTTACAAAATATATCTTCTAATTAAGATGAGCATCATCTAACACTCAACTCAGAACAGCCTAAATATATCTTTATATTCTGATGTTACTGCTCTGATAATATACTTGTGCGTGTCAGAGTACAAACAAAACGTAATAGCTCCGGTTTCTGGCTAACTTAGTTGCATAGTGGGTTAGGGGAGAGAGTTTTTAATTTAATTTGCATGAAATTTTCGCGCGCCTGCGTTGCGCAATATTTTTTCCTGATTAATTTTGTATATTTCGTAGCAATTAGCCTTTAAAGTGAGAGTTTTTATTCACTTTTTACAAGAATTTCAGCGGCCTGTCGGCGCTCAGGTACATTTTCCTGTCTGGTAATGTTTATTTCACTTATAAAATATGTATTTTTGTTTCGTTCTCAATGAAATTTTGCGCACCTCTGGCATCCTAATCTTTTTGTGAATTTGAAAGCCTATGTTTGCATGTGGGAAAAATGTGCCCTCCTAATTCTTTTTCTGGATCCGCCACTGTTGTTGGTATATTCGGGCAGTGCTCCCTACGTCATTGGGAATTTTACAGAAAAACCGTTCAAAGTACATCGGCGATGCTGACGATATATTCAGAAACTACACCGGGATTTTTAGTATTATGAATGCTGCTTATCTTGTCAATTTTAATAGGCCTATCACAACTTTCGTTATTACAGAAAAATGCATTCAGATTAGGACGTCATAAATCAGCGGTCTACGCAATCACAGTTTTACGCCGCTGCAGTAAAACGATATACGACATAGCTCATCTAATCAGCTCAAGTGAATCAGTTGCATTTTTATTACCATACCTGCGCCGCTTTTAATCATTTTAAAATTGCCCTTTAGTTAAAAATTCTTTCATAGACACAATTTATATTATCAGCTCCCCGTTATGAAACTGCATAGATGTTAGTTAAATGAAATTATTTTTTTGAATTAATTTGAGAAGAATAAAGTGTAATGCGAAGGTACGAAAAATAGTACGGTACGGTACGAAATAAATACCGAACTTCGTACCGTACCGTACCAAGTACAAAAATTGAAAAATGAATCGTACCGTACTATCGTACCGGAAAATTCAATCGTACCGTACCGAACTTCGTACCGTACCGTACTACCAGCCTTGTTTAAGAGTCCAGTGCTTAACGAAAAGATTTTGGAGTCTCAGATTTTTTCAATCTGAAACCGATTTTAATCACCACATGCGTATGATACAATAAACAGCGTGTTATAATGGTTTGTGCCATGTTAAATTTACCCGAAGTTGTCGGTCTCAACTCGTTTGTAAATTAGCCTTTTTCGGCTTTTCTCTTAACACAAAAATATTTTTGTAACAAAATCTGGATAAAGACAAGTCACATACATTGGCGTATTCAGAACTTCGAAAATTAAAAAATTTTTAAAAAATATTCAAGTCGAATTATGACGTCATAATGCGTGAAACAAGTAAAAAAAAACGTAAAAATATCAAAGGTCCCTCTAAACACGCCAGTGGCCATATAATGTGTGGGCCATTGTTTGACTATTCTACACTCATTTTGGGTACATTTAAAAACAAATTCGGCACGATTTGCTAAAATCCCGTTCCATCGTTCATTTATGCGCACATAGTTGTCATGCAATTCTTGCTCAAATTTCACGCTTTAAGTCGTATCAGTAAAAAAAAAACGCCTATTGTGGCGTGATAAACGTAATTTTGACGCTAAGTTTTGTTTATTAATCGTACCTAAGACACTCAATCGATGTTTTATACATGTGCGATGGCCTCGTAGTTGGTCTTATGTTGGCATTGCAAGTTGAAGATTTTGGTCACGAGTCCAGGCGAATCTGGTTCGAGTATCCATACCCACCACTCACCCAGGGTGTAATAGCTTGTGTAGGCCGGCCAATCGAATGGATTCGAGGCGCAACTCATTTGAATTGACGTGGCGAATTGCTCATAAGAACAAAAACTTGTAAATTAAAGCGGAATTTTCATATCTTCACATCAAAATACAAGTGTGGATTGGAAATACTGTTCCTTACAATTTGTTGGTATTGATTCCATTGAACAGCCTTGGCGATGTATTTTAATAATCAAACTCTAAGGATTATCCAAGTCCAGATATTCTAAATCTGATTTTAATAAATTTTTAAACTGTTTATAGCAATTTTCAATTTTTCTACGGTTTTCTATATTTATTTTTTCTTCAATATTATTTGTGAATCTGATAATTTTTTTTTGCCCATGTTTACGGACTCCTTTGAAAATTCATTTTCCACAGATCTAATTTTTTTAAAGCCTATCAACAATCATTGCCAGAGTAGCTCTGCTTTAGAGGTTATAGCTATTCCATAACGGCCATTGCTCTGTCATAGCGGCTATAGCTTTTTATTAACTAGCAATTGATTTACAAAAACCCAATGCTACAAAACGCAACATTTTAAAAAATAGGAAACAATCTTATTTGCTAGACTAGAATCGAACTTTAGCCGCGGAATCAACAAAGCGCCGTTGCAAAAATGCATTCCCAGCTCAAAGTACAATCTTTCGACGCCGAGTTAAAAAAAGGCAAAATGACTATTTGTAATCAGAAGGAAAAAATTGAATCAGAAAATGTAAAGTTTACACGTTCCCAAAAAAATCACACTAACCCCATTTTGGTGACATATGAGACTGCATCAACCGTAGTACCGAACGCAATGAAAATGACTCTATCTCTATAACACTCTTGCATAACAACACAATTCACACGCCTCTATTTTATTGCAGAAGTTTATCTTATCCTTTCACATATATTGTGGAGCTGGGGGGAACTCTGAAGGATGTATAATGGGGGATGGGGGAATATACGTGGCTGCCGGCGGGATTCCTCCGTTGTACAGCACGGCATTGTTATAAGGTGGAGGGGGGACTGAAGGGGGAGTCTGGACCGGTGTTGCATGTGGATGGACGCTGAATTGTTGTGGTACAGTTTGATTTTGGCCATATAGATTCTGATTATTTGATGATTGAGCGTGCTGCGAAGCAAACTGTGTTTGATAGTTATTTTGATGAACTCTACCATTTTTCTGAAACACCTGTTGTTGTTGGGGTTGAATGCTTGCTTGCTGAGTTGACGCTATCGGTGCTCTATTTTTGGTTTTTGTGATATACATGACACAGCTTATGAACAAGATGCTGCAAGCCGTTACTGCGCCAAATATTATTCCAAAATTATTTGAACGCTTCGGTAAATCTTCGTAATAATAATCTATAGGATCATCATTCCACAGACCTTTATTGGATTCCGCCTCCCAATTTTGCAGAGTGTCGTAACACGATGAAAGTTCTGTTGGCAAGTCTACGGGTGGCAGGACGCTGATTTTTGGTTTAGCAGCTATGCATGGTGGTGGATCTGTCCCCCATTCGTACGAATGTGAGTAGCTGCAGTGATCGAACTTCGCTTCAAGATGACAAGGGGATTCGCAATATGGACTATGGGTGCTGTAGCTGTTAATAAAGAAAACAGAATTACGGTAACAACACACTTTCGGTAAAAATGAACTAAATGAAACATATGCAACGATGTTTCCTTATTATATCGAACAACGTTTCAATTCTTTGGCGATAATATTAGGTCTTGGAGATCAGAAAGAGAGTCTGAGATCAGTAAATCGTTTTCACTGAATCAGTGCATCTTTGGATTTTCTCCTTTGGAAATGTAAGACATTTATCAATCACCCCACCCAAAAATAACGGTTGAAGTTTACATATAATGTTTTCGCCTCTGGGTACAGTTGCTAATTTTGTTCAGTTCCTTGCGTCATGAGTGATTGTTATTTAGTGCCTTTCGAGGGCAGCTTCCGAACTTCTTAATAATTGCTTAATTCTGGACTTACGGAGATATGGTCATCCTTTTGTTACTTGTGAACCCTACTATTTTACAATGAAAATATACTTACTGACATAAATCATCCATTGAATTATGTTTAGAACAATAGTAATGTACATCGCTGCGCTTGATAAGCAATATCGTGTTTGTTCCTTCAATTATTTTGGCAAAAAACTCGAGATTTTCGAACCCTTGTTGACTAAGTTCCTCAAGTTTTTCTAAATTCACTCGGCATGAATGTTCTATTCTAATTTTGTTTACATCAATACAATATTCGGATTTCATTAATCCCTGATCAAATACTGCACTTGCTAAACTGGGATCCACATTGACTATATGGCGTCCAATTATCTCTCTTGATCCGTGTGACCAGGTATATGATTCATGATAGATCACGTGACAAGACAGGTCAATCAGCGTACAATCTTCTTGTAGACATTCGTGGCCAAGGAAGTTACTCTGTAACAAAAATAAGTTTGCAACGTACAGTTCTAACATGTAAATTCAAGTATATTTCTTCGAATATATTGCTTTTCCTTCATGTGTCACAGACAAACTTTACTATAATATCTTCATTTTTAGATATTCAATTGCGAAACATTTCTCTATCGGATTTGGCTTGTTTCTTTGAGAGAAAATGAAAATTGTCTCGACAGAAAAATCACAATGCCATTCTGTAAGAGAAAGCAATAATGGTTTTAAGTGGGGAAAAGTCACAATAGGTTAAAAGAATTCATTGTAAACTGAGAAAAACTTACTTTAAAGTCAGATAAAAACACATCTGACGCAATTACTCCGTAAGGATGCGACTGCCTGTCATGTCCTTGGTATACCATTATTGCCTTTGCTATGGTTATAATCCACATTCCCGTCGATGCATCGGTGTAAGGCGTTGTTATAATATTATCGTCTGGATGCGCCATGGCTGTTTTATACCATGGTCTCGTGGTAGGGTCGTATTCCTGAAAATAACGTATTTTATTGTGTATTTTCTCCTTTCCATTAATTGGCCGAGTGACATTTTGACCACAAATTTCTAACCATGATAAGTGAGAGGGGTATCAGTGCTATTCATATAGGAAAGAACATAGATAAAGCATTGCATAAAGCATTTACTGTAAATATTTGCACTTGGTTTACACCCATCAGTAGCGTGCACAAAAACCTCGTGAAAACACGTTTAAAATGTGCCCCAAATATTATAAACGTTGTTTCCAATTGACCGGGGCAACAAAAAACAAATATTTTACGAAAGAAACTGACATGGAACTTTGGTCATCGATTTTCATATTGTATTTTATTAATTATACATTGACTTGGTTGTGCATACGTATGTCATGCATACGGATGTACATTAATATAGTACCTGGGACAAACGTACTCCTGGCCAAATCCGAAACACTCCTGATTCAGTTCCGACATATCGCCATAAAGTTGATATTTCTGAATCGAATATACTTTTATTTTGCCAGATTTCATCTATTCTGCAAACACATTAAATCACGTTTATATCGCTTAATAGTAATTCGAGGACAGCGGTTTACACTGAAATGAGGCATCTAACTTGCTTACCTCCCGGTTAATCTGACATCGTTAACAGCGCTTTCAGATATTTGCAACCCCTCGTCATCATCGATGTCGTTTTCAATCAAATTTTTATACGATGAAATGTTGTTTGATGTTTCCTCAAGTTCTAAATAACTTCGAGTAAACAATAGATCAAATAATTAAAAGCTCAAATCAGTTTTTGTTCATTCTTCGATTGGGTGTACTTATTAAAAGTACAATCTCACATAGCATAGCAACATAGCAACACACCATTTATCCGTGATAATAGTAACCATCTAAGTCATTTTACAAAAAGATTTTAAAAAACACCATAATAAAATGTACATAATTCAGTGTTGGGAAAAACTCACTTCATTTCGAGATCCAAGTCAAGTCTTAGAACACACCAGTTGCAAAATCAAGATTTACGAAAATTCTCGAGTTTCAGGTATATAGGTACATGGAAAAGAAACAGCATATAATTCCCTATCTCACATCAGAAATGACTATTCGCCTATATTATATAGTTTATATTAGAATTAATTACTATTCTTAGAAATTCTACTGAAAAAAGGTTTAATTATAGTAGTACCTTTCCATCCGTTTAAAGGCTTTTGGTGAAAACTTTACAGCGGATCCGTGGTAAGCTATTCGACCTAGGTGAAGACACAAATCTTCTGGCGGGGCAATATCCAACCTGTAGTGAAAACTTCAAGATAAGTATGGAACCTCATGAAATATAAGAAAAAAATTTGAAGCCAAAACTCTTTCTTCTTTAAAAAGTGAAGCAACAAGACAGAAACAAGATATCTCAATAATCAATCAACTTTATTTTAATTACTCATCAAAAATTTCACTAGGCTAAGAAAGGATAAGTTCAGAAAATCCAATCGCAAGATTAACGTCTTATTAAAATTCTTAGTTTTTTTTTTTTCTCAAGGCTTTCGCTCCGAAGTGAAAGTCTTATTGAAATTCTACGCTTCATTATTAATTATTATTATTTTTTATAGCCACTTCTTAGAGTGGATCACCCTGTCCAAGGCCATGTAACAGTAGCCACTTATAGACGGACATGATTACAATTATTGGAAAGATATTATCTTTTCCTGCTCGGCTTGGCCTAACCAAGTTATTACACCCTGGGTTGAGTGGTGGGCATTGACAAGCGAGCCGGACTCGTCGGGGCTCGAACCCGACATCTTCAACATGCAATGCCAACATGTTTAACATTTGGTTCTAGCATCAAAGCTACAAGATCTACTCTAAAGAGCTGAAACCTCAGCCAAAAGGTCTGTGTAGATGAAAACTCTTTGTTTCATATTTTTAATCCAAGTTCGCGAGTTTCTCTGTTCCAGGGTTCTGGAGTTTCCGTTAAAATCCAGTGAAAAAATTTTTTACGCAAACTTAAGCCACGTATATTTTGCACTTAGTTCTTCAGATATAACCTCTTAAAAACTGGCTTTCTTGACGGCACAATCTCCGCCTTAACGTCATATTCCAGACCCCGTAATCTGTGAGCGTGTGTGGAGTCGGATTCAGGACCATGAGTGGCCCATGCATATATCATTGGATAGCTCAGAAATGGTAAAATGTGAAAAGTGTAAATATCTGCTGTGGAACTGATTCTGTCCCTGCATGGCCCGTACATATATCAATAGATAGATCAAAAAGAGTCTACAGATGAGCTTCGATACTGGTTTGACACAGTCCTGAGATGAATCCCTCAAATATAATTTCAAGACTCAATCCCTTGTCTGTCCCATACAAGGATCATTGGATAGATCAAAATAAGTGCAAAGACGGAGTTTGATACCGATTTGTGAAAGTCTTGAGATGAATGAAGCAAATATAATTTCAAGACAACATACCTTGTCTGTCCATTACATGGCCCATATCTATATCATTGGATAGATCCAAAAGAGTGCAAATATTGATTTTTATTATTAAAATTTGCTCAGAGCTAGGCTGTAGGAGACAAATCATACTTGAAGAGTTTCCTGAATCCACTAAAGTGCAAAGAGCTACATGAAATACAGAAATAGGGGACTAAGGAATCTCCATCCCTAATCGTTTATTGACGAGATTTTTAAAGCCATGCAGAACAACATGATCAGGAAAACAGCGAAAAGGCAAGGAATTCCAAATTTAGATATTCTTGGGAAAAAAATCTTGCATAAAACTGTTTGTGACATTATGGAAACTTCACAGTGAATAGGTGTGAATTGGTAGCCTATCGAGTGGACCGGTTGAAAATTTTGTTCGTAGGAATTAGAGCAGAAAGCTCCCTTGAACAAAGACCATTATAATACCTGTAAAATAAACAGAGGCAACATTACAGCGATGTGATAAGCTTTGCAGACCGGAAGAAAGTTTGGGCCCAATGGTATTGATAACACACCGTTGAATACGGTCGAGCATGCTATGAACAGTGACAGCAGGACTGCTCCAAATGTGAGAGCAATAATTCCCACAGGGTCGAATCAGTGATTTGTACAAATGAAGAATGATTTAGGGATAGAGATAATTAATTGCGAGCTCGATATAGAGAGCGACTTTCATTGAGGCTGGTTTAGCAATACTAGTGACATATTCATTCCAACTCATGTCCTTAGACAGCCCAACGTGGCGAATATTTTAGGATTCCGTTGATGTTACCGCTCAACGAAATTTAAGTTGAATTCGTATTAGTGTAACGATTACTTGACGAACCTTTGGCCAGGTAGATACTGTGGCCGAATTACAATCAAGAGATTTTGCCAGAGCTAGACGTTAATCCGGACAGGGGTTTTTCGTTGAGGCTAGAATATGGAGTTGTATTGCCAGCGTAAATTATCAAATCACCTATCAAATTATCAGGAAGGTCATTAATATATATCAAGAACAATGTTGGACAAAGAATTGATTTTCGAGGGACACCGGATGAAATGGAATAAGTTCCGGAGCGTTGGCCGTCTAAAGCAATATTGTTCTCGCGATTAGAAAAGAAAGTTTCGACAATGGAAGAAAACTTGACCAGTAATCCCATACGATTGAATTTTCTGCAAAAGACTTTAGGCTAAACTCTGTCAAACGCTTTGGAAATGTCTAGTCGATTCAAAAATGTTACTGATATTTGGTAAGAGACTAATTGGACAATATTTAATGGGATCAGTTTGATCGCCACAGTTTTTGAATGTCGGCACAATCGTTGCACATTTCCATGTATCGGGGAAGATGCATTCTTTGGGGCATTTTTTAAACAGTGTAGCCAAAATAGCCCACAACTCGGGGTAACTAATCTTCAGAATCACACGAATCGATATTCTAGAAACAAGGAGACAAAGAGTTACTGACATGTTTTCCAATTCAACGTCAGTACGATTTTGGAAATTAGGTGAAGAGATACCAGAAACCGAACCAAGGCTGAAGTTAGTAGAAAACATCCAGGCAAACAACACCGCTTTGTCTCTAGAAGAACACAAAATTTCAGGGCCATTTATAAGAGTAGGGATACTTGATTTCTCGCTGTTTATTACATTATTTTTAATTTCCCAAAAATCTTTGAAACCCAATTTTTGTTCCGAAATTTTGGATTTGATGAATTCCGTATCGTGCTTTGACAATTCTGAATACTCTTTTACAATTATTTCGAGTATTTGTATAGTCGTTTATTATCGCTGTTTGAATGTCAACGATAGCAGTGGAAAAGATGATTTCTCGCCGCTATTTCCGCTGAGCATTCCCTAGTCCCATGCCCGTGATATGGCACATACCCGTGATATGGCCCATACATAAATCCTTTGACAGATCAAAAAAAGTGTTTAAATATATGCTTTGGAACTGATTCGACATAGTCCTGACATACATAATCCAATTGCAATTTCGAGACTCCACACCTTGTCGGTCCCATGAATGGCCCTTACATATATCATTAAATCGATGAAAGAGAATGTAAATATAAGCTTCAAAACTGATTTGACATAGTCCTGACATAGATATTCCTAATGCAGCTTCAAGACTTCACAGCATGTCTGTCACATACATGATCCACACATTTATCATTGGTTAGATTAAAAAGAGTGCAAATATATGCTTTGGAACTTATTTTCCATAGCCCTGACAAGAATAAACCAATTGCAATTGCAAGACTACACATTATGTCTGTTCCATGTATGGCCCACACGCATATCATTGGGTCGACCGAAAAGAGTACAAATATATGATTTGAAACCGATTTGACATCATCCTGACTCATGACATAAATTATTGAATCCGTTGATTCGATAACAAAGCATCGGAGATATGCTTTGGATTGAATTGACACAGTCCTGAAATGACTGATCCAATCATAATTTCAAGGCATCACATCCTGCCTGTTCCATGCATGGCCTATATATATATCATTGATTTGATCAAAATGCGTCCAAAGATGTGGTCTGAGACTGATTTGATACAGTAGATGGTTTATATATTATTTCGTTGGATTATAGCGATAGTATGTATGGCATGATTTAATATCATAATATCATTTAATATAACTCTGCTTGTCAGCTATAATCTCGGTCCAGTAGTCTGTCTGCTGTGAGCCATTTTTTAGATTATATATGAGTACTTATGGAAAATCCAGTGATGACGGGGTTTATCATGGCGAAAGACTTCGTAGCACTGCGTACACAGTTCTAGTATTATATGTGATTTGGTAATACAACTTTATCTTCTTGTCTCAATGAAATATCCCTCACTGGTATTGCTAAAGAAACCTCCCTTGAAAGTGGTTCGTATTATCGAGCTCGCCATTACCTCTCTCCCGGAATCCTTCGTCATTTGTACACATCACTGATTCGACCCTGAATGGAGTATTGCTATCGCATTTGGGGCAGTGCCACTGTCACTGTTCTTGGTATGTGCGACCGTACTCAGCGGCGTGTGATTGACCCCAAACTTTCTTCCGGTCTGCAAAGCTTGTCACATCATCGCAATGCGGCCTCGATTTGTTTATTTTACAGATACTATTAAGGTATGATATGCAATATTAATATTATAATGGCATGATATGTCTTCTGCAGCCTTGCTCTGAGGGAATTTTGATTAAAAAATATATATACATTTATGCTTTTTTTTTAAAGTACAAGAAATAATGTTGGTAACGATGGGTCACCATACATATGTCCAATTGCTTAAACAAGATATGGCAACCACCAACCATGTATAATATTGCGCTCGTCATGGTGGCGTGGGAAATTAGGAAAAAGCTTTTTAATAGTAGGTACCTGTGATATTGAAAATGTGAAGCCTCCGAAATTTCTTGGAAGTCCAAATTACTCTGAATATTATGTGCGGCATCTATCACAACACAAGCTGTGAACGGGGAACCGTCGATCAACTGGCAGGAGTACCTGGCTAATCTTGATTCCTCAGACACCAAGCCATGTTCCTGTTGAATGATATATATATTTAATGAATGATATACATATATATATATATACAATGATATATGTATCTAATTTCTGCATTTGGGTGACAAAGCGGGGTTATTTTTGCTGTGTTTGGAGGACCATTTTTTGGTAGACATTTTTGCGTCCCCCAAATATTTTGAAGGTCATTTTCTCCGTGAACGAATGAAGCTGAGTTGTTATGATTGCAGTTACAGATAGATGGTCCACGATTCTACGCCCCCACAGAGTGTCAACAACCAGCCGACAGAAAAAGTCTTTCATTTAGGCTACCAAAAATTTGTGCGCTATAAGTGCTGTGCTAGTTTTTTGATGATTTCGGAGACTTTTGTTTACACCACATTTTTAGTGCCGTGCACCGTTTATATCTTGACCAAACTTGGTCAGATGAAGTAGAAAATTTTTATTTATGTATTGACACCCTAAAAATCCAGCGGAAATTAATCTGGCATGGCCTTTTCACTAACAACGTATAATCAAAAAGATATAACTTTTTTGACTGGTCATGTGATCTCTAATTCCCACTGTAAACAATTCAAGTTGTTTCCTGCGCTTTGTTTGGTTGGCGTTTGAGGTGGCGTTGATGGAGTGTTGGTTGTTGTGTTTGGTGGCGGATCTAGCGTATATTTAAAAAGAGGGGGGAGGGTGTAAAAGTTGATTATAGGAAAAAGCTATGGGTCTAGTGAAGTTTAGTACCATATTCCCGAATGTCATCAAAATAAAAACTGGCAGAATATTGTCATCCTAACTAGGGGGCGCCAATGCTGCAAGTATGTGGCGTTGTCTCCCGGGTTAGGATGAGTCGTTTCCAACATGGCAAATTTTTATGATAATCGGATATATGGTACTAAACTTCATGAGACCCAAAGCTATTAATTATTATGGGTGAAGATGCGGGTCGGGACGTTGATAGACACCAAGCTATGAGGTGTTTTGATCCAGGATATGCTGATGGCTGTGGGACATACCGGTACCGAATGCAGGCACAAGTACCGTACGGTGCTAGTGTTACAGTTTTTTTCTTATTTCTCTGTGTCTGTACCGGTAGGGCAATGTATATTACCAGTATCAATTTGCCGAAAGCCTAAGATAGGATTCCAATTTTATCTTGTGGGGGACAGGGAGAGAAAAGCTTTTAACACCGATACTGTTCAACCCTATTCAATCACTCAATGTGAATCAGTTTTTACATTCTTTCTTGGAAATCTGCAGTACAGATACCGGTTCATCTAATTTAAGAGTTTCAATAAAGGGTTCTGGGAGCAGGTCAAAATAGTTGACTACCGGTTTGCCAGTACCATACGGTACTAGATGTTACTGTACATTTCCATAGTTGGTGGGACGGTAGAAGAAGTTTGCTTCGCGTGATTAAGTGACACAGAACAGGTGTCATTTTTTAAGAAAAATAAGTGTGACATGACAAATTTTCAAAGGTTTGATTGAGACTACCTATATTTAAAAAAAAATGCTACCTCTAAATGTTTCTTGCAATGGATCTATTCATAAAAAACCCTTCACCCTTCAACATTTTTGTACTCTCATTTTTCCCTTCGATTTGGTTATGAACTTGGCATGAATCGCTAATCATTGAGTGGGAATTGGTCTTTCAAGAATGGCCAGACATAAAGCAATTATCTACAATCCCCAATTGCAACGCTAACCAAAAATTTAAATCATTTCGAAATGTATTTTCAAAACAAAATAGTTAATTATGGTAAGCGAATTTTTTCTTGCCTCCTCTTGAAATATGCGAACTTGGCAATTTTATCTTGCGCTTAAATAATGGATTTTAGGATATCTATATGATGCCCATGAAACTTTAAAAGCAAACAACAAAACAAAAGAATATCTCAAGAAGTTGCAGCTACTATAGTCGAATCAAAATCTCTTCTACGCATTAAAATTAGTTCAGTTAGCCCATGCCAAAATGCAACAGTTAAGTCTTGCTCTAGAGGGGATTGCAGGAATAGTATTGAAATTTACAGCACTGCTCTATTCTGTGTTGGAAGTCACCGTGTTCAATCGCGTGCAATCACCTTTCAAAAATCATGTTGTCTGCCAAATGCCGCTGCATGTCTCATCATGGAAGAAAATTCGCCCCCATAAGGCTACAACACATGTCATGCAATGTAATTCGCTGTGACTTCTGTGTTCATCGACCCAATAATGATTCTAAGTAGATAGTAATAAAAGGAAAAGTAGCAAATTAACTTGTCATTGCTGTTAAATTAATTTAGTAATCGACTTGTGATTCTTAAATATATGACTCTGCTTGTGACTGGAAAGTACAATGCGAGACTTTAAATTTAAATTTTGGTAAGTCCTGGACTCGCAACTTGTGTGTTTTTCGATTTGGGACTCAAGCTCCCAACACTGGTTATATTCGCTTAATAGTCTGGGTGGACAGATGAGTCAAATGATAAGTCCGGCTCAATTTGTAAGAGTGTTACCCTTCTTATTGTCATAACGTATGAATAACGGCAGTCTTTCATGATCAGAAGTGTATTCAAAATGTGTTTTTTTTTAATTGTATTCCTAGTGTTTATCTGCCAGAATGACAAAATCTTGCTTTCTTTGGGCGTCCGAATCCAGATAGAAAGTGCAGCAAGGCAGACAAAAAGTATTGCAATGCAGTTGATTTAATTGAGGTTTTTATTATAACCAGACATCGAAAACAGAAATTTCGATATTATTGATTTATGATGAATTATTGTGCCTTTGTCAATGTTCTTTTTCTCTCTTTATATTCATTTTCTTCAGGCGTGAACAGCAGAGTACCGGTACATGACATAATAATATAACTATAAAAAGTCAGTAAGATCAACTGCCCATTCATTAATAACTTCGTTCTGAATGATACTAAATTTTGTAAATGATTTCCAGTTTTTCTAGTATCATATAGAATGCTATGTAGAATTTTGCGGTTGAATACCACGCAAAAATTTTCTAGTGCTATTCACATCATTAAATCTACACTGTTCTGAAATGCCCATTAGCAAGCCAATAGCGCAAAGTGAATAAATGTATGGCCGAAACCTTGACAGGTGAGTTTTTGAGTAGGTTTAGGAATGACAGGTTTTTAGAATTAAATTGTTTTTGTAAAATTTACTGTTTTCAATGATACCGAAGTTTACCAGTGTTGGAGAGACTAGAGTCATCTTTTTAAATGACTTGACTGTCGTCGTCTTGGCTAAATAACACTCCCCGTACTTGACTTGACAAAATGCAGGAGCGACTTGTCTCTGAACTTAAAAAATTAGCCTGCAATTATCCTCTGAAAAAGCAGGTCATCTGCTGTTGTGTGAAGGATCAGAGAAGAAAACACGCCTCCCAGAAGTGTATAATGCATGCACTGTAACCCGCTCTGAAATCCGTGTTGGTCCACCCAATAATGGTCAGATGGTGATTCTACTTGTGAGAGTAAGAAGTGGAAAATAGATCTGTCATTGTTGTGAAATAGATTTAGCAATCGACACATGGCTCGACTTGCGACTTGTAAATGCATCACACGACTTGACTTGTGACTCGGAAATTTATATTTTGGTAAAACCTGGGACTCGTAACTCGTGTTCTTTAACTTGGCTCGGGACTCAAAGTGGAGTGACTCATTCCCAACACTGATAAACTGGCATACATCATTGGTAGGTGAAGTCATAACCAGGGCCGACATGAACATCTACCTTGCTCCTATTAAGCAGCTATTATGTCCAGCATGTCCTCTTGCGTAATTATGCCACTTTGGAACCGAACCTGATTGCTGGGTCATTAAAAACCGCAGGTTGAAACATATTCTGATCATACATTGATTTTACTGACTGTGCTGACCAGAAACTGTTTGATACACCCAGTCCAAGGAACAATGTTTATTTCAATTATTTCTGTCTGACATTTGAGCATGTTCAACTTATTTGCGCGAGAAACTGAATTACTGCAACTAAAAATTCTCTAATTGTTCAGCATTCCATCATCATCGTGGGTGTTTGACATTCAGTTAACTATTACCTGGCTCTATGTTGCATAAAAAGAATGTTGAGAAAGTCTGAATCATTAATATGTATTTTCTCAGATTTCCTGTTGTGCTAATTGAAGAATAACAATTACATTGGGTCTATTGGTTACATTACATCTGTTTGCACAAACGCTCTGAGATTCCAATATTCTGACTGAGGATTTGTCAGATGAAAGGGATTATGCGCTAAATTATGGCAGTTCATCAGATTCCATCACATTGGTGTAGTGCTCTATGCCTATTATTATAGAACTACAAACCTACATATATCAAATTAAGAAGGGTTATAATGACATTCTTATATGGTACGTTTTTTACTCTGATCTTCAACAATTAATTATTCAGTGTTTTTGTCAGATTCTGCATATATAACAGGTCATTTCCCCTCATTCTGATATTTTTCAGACATATCTGTTTTATTGGTAATAGACATATCATTTTTTGCAATATATTTACACTACCTCCAAAAATACCAGTAGCTTGAAATATTAAATGAAAATATTATAATTAGATCAATTTATACATTCTAAGTATTTCATATAATCTATTTTTTATATCTTAGTTCATTTATTTTGAACATTCAATAATATTTTTGACAGGTCTAAACAGCAATGGGGTTGTATGATTATGATGGTACAAGTATTCCTGATAAAGAATAATGATATCTATGTTCTTCACAATCTACATACAAGTCAAATCTTTAACATTGCCGCAATAGATCTGAGAATGATCAGTCTAGAAAAGAGACAATTTTTAAATAGGTATATTACGGAGAATAGCTATTTCTCGTAAAAGCAAACGTGTTGATCGAAGGGGATACAATAAGGGCTGCCTATTCAACTTGGTCATGAAACATTGAAAAGCACAAACGATTTAATTGTATTACGTTTCAAATGTCTGAAAATCTTCAGATCAGCTTCATTCTTCTTCGGAAAGCTCAGCAAATTACATCGCTTACATATCAAATATACATATCGCTTGCATATCAAAATAGAAGTACGAGTCTATCTGGTGACAACCATTTGTTATGGAAAAGCACACAAGTTTACAAACATAACTGGTTCTAATTAAAGTCAAATAGACAAGTGTTGACTCATAGCGAAAGTAAAATCCGATTCTATGTTCCCTTTCATAAAAGAATTGTATGAGAGCGTACTGTTGTTTTCTGCCAAGCACTGATCACTAAGCATGGAGGTGATTCATCAGGGCTTCGGACTCGACCATTTGTCGAACTGACTGCTCTTTTGTGCAATTTCGCATGATCTAACAACGAGACTGGCAGAATATCAGCTACTCTAATACTTATACACCCAAGGGGAAAGGTTTCTATCAGAAGTAAACTCAGCAAATGCGCAAATTTAGGTAGCAACGAAACTAAATTAGGACTTTTAAAATTGTCAATACTGCCATGAAATAGAGGTTTTTTGCTTTGAAGCTTTTTTAGCCATATGAAGAAAATGATACTAAACATTTTACTTCGTCCACCCGAAGAAAATCCGACTCTCCCACCCTGCCAACAACTTTATCCGAAGTACGAGATTAAAATAAGAACCTAATCGTTGAATAGTTGCATATAAACATATGTTGATTTTGTCACTTAAACCTGAAGAGAATTGACAATTGTGCTCGTAATTGATTAAGTTTCCTCGAAATAAAGGAAATTTTTTCTATAATCGAAAATTTCAGGACATTGGGATTTATATTTTTCTTGACAAAGTTGCTTTTTGCTAAATTATTGCTGAGTTCAAAAAGTTAGAATTTAGAAGAATATTAGACGAATATTTCTTATATAAATTTATTTTTTAGAATGTATGCGAAATAGTAAATATTTGCTTTTGGCAATCCCGACTAGCCAGCTTACTAATTTTAAGTAATTAGTCGACTACTTTTTTATGCAAATTTAATTCAATCTAGGCAAGGTTGGAAGCCGCACATGAAAGAAACCAATTACCGTAATGACTACTAATATAGCAAAGAGCTACTGCAAAAACTGCAGAATCAACATTGAAAACAGAACTGAACGATTATAAAATATACAGTGAATGGTATCTGCTTTGGATGATTTTAAAACCATCTACTACTTTTTGAATCAAAAATTTCAATTACCTCTTATATGGACATGAAATATGTTAGGGATATTCTAAACCTGGCTCCCAAACCAGCAAACATGTTATAAGTTTTTTGAATCATACTAATAATAAAAATGCGAATCAGTGTTGTGGATTCTTATATATTCAACAGACTTCACTAATTGTGGGTGTGTTGTCTGTTTGAGAAACATGAGTTTTTCTTTAAAACCAATGTTGAATGCATCACGAAAATGAGTTAAATTTTGACAAATATCCGAATTGATACAAATATTTAATCGCATTTGTGTTTTCAATGCATATAATTTTTTTTTAAATATTCGAATTTGATTTATAATTTACTTCTTTGGGCAAACACGTCCAGGCTGAAATTAGCATCGGTATTTATCATATAGAGAAATATACTAATTCAGTGTACTAATTCAGTGATTAGTCCAGTCAAACTAGATATCGACTCCTAAAAATGGTCTAAAGCTGATTTTTACATATTATGTAGCCAAAGGCTTGTTTTTCAACATATCAAAAGTTTACTAAAATCAGACTTACGGAAAATCCCTAAAATGATCAGCTGGGGCTAGCATATAACTATATAAAAAACAATCAGGATACTTACTACTTGTGAACACGAAATGACCCTTATTGTTACGTAATGCAGTCAACAGCATATTTGGACAACATACAAACCCTTGACCAGCTTTGTAAATGCTCTATATCATGAAATTCGTGACTGAAGTCTCCGTCCTTCTTATTATGACGTCACCATTTCGGGGTGCTTTAGACCATTTTTTTGGCGATTTTGGGGCTTTTCGCAGTATTTTGACTGGACTAGATGTTTAAATCATCATCAGTATTTATAAATATTAATCAATCGATATTATGAAATCTAACTGTAATCAGCAGTTTTTCATTCCACTGTGTAGTGTAATATTATGCAGCGGCGGTGGAAAGATTTTTCGTCTTTTCAATCATGAGGTCATCATTTTGCAAAAAACAAGAACCTTATACAAAAGCAATTTCGTGCCAGAATGTGCATGAAAATTTTGCCTAATATGGTGAAATTTCAGATTTTGCTTATCGCCATTCGAAGCAAATATTCAGGAGCCCTACTTTTAGGTGCGGAAAATTCTCAAAAATTTGCACACAACTTTAGCACGCATCAGTTATTTAGGGCTGTTTTACATTTTTTCATTCTGCCTGTAGCGCGAATATGACAATAAAATCGAATTTTTTATTCTTATTTTCTCTAATCGTTTTTCGGGAAGCGCTTAAAATTGGTATACAATAGGATTTAAATGTTTATCTTGTAGAAGGAAGCAGAGAATACATTTATGGCTGAACACAACTACTTGATCCCTAAAAACATCTTTGGGAGTCATCCCATTTCCTTCTCCAGTTTGTGAGAGGGGGAACTCACCTCTCACGAGCCTCCTGACAGCGTCCCCCAAATGTGGACAATGTCGCCCAAATGCAGAAATTAGAAAATAACATTGAAATATAGAAATCGAAAATATTTGGTGGAATCCATTTGGCAGACATTCAGATTATATTTTTTGTTAAGCCGCATATCTGGTCGTGACTCCAGCCTGACGTCTTACGGTGTTAATAAGGGCATTGGAGTGGTCTAAATAGCCATATATGCTATAGAAAAAAAGTCTCCTAAATAAAGAAAAAAATATCATGTATGCCAAGTACAGCAAATAGATGTATATTTATATATATGTGCGCGATGGCCTAGTAGTTAAACATGTTGGCATCGCAGGTTGAGATCTCGGGTTCGAGTCCCGGCGAGTTCGGCTCTTTAATCCACGCCCACCACTCAACCCAACTGTAATTCCTTGGGTAGGCTAAGCCGAACAGAACAACAATTATAACCCCACCTGTCTATAAATGGCCGCAAGTACAGCGCCTCGGTGTTTCTTTCCGGAGTGATCTATGATCCACTCCAGTGGCTATAAAACAAATGTAACCCTATGCGTCTATAAGTGGCCGCTATTACAGGGCTTTGGACAGGGTGATCTTCTCTAAGAGGTTGCTATTTTATATCAGTTTAATGTAATTACTCTATCTTTAAATGTTGAAAATTTGCAACGTACGAACCTCTTCTTTCACAAACATAGTTGACATTTCTAATGTAGCAGCTCTTCCATCCATATTATCAGATTTTTGGAGATTCATGATCGCTGGCAGCAAACCATTTTTCAATGCAGGACTGAATATGGAATTCACTTTAGGTTTGAAATACCAATAAGCTAATATTTCAAAAAATGTCGATGTTCAAAATTTTCTACGACTTTAAAATGACATTCCAATTAGTTATACATGAAGAATTCACACAACATTTAACTCTTTTTATCACGCCAGTAGCCTTTGTCATCAGCTCATCAAACTAGAAAAAAATAAATCCCTCCAGTCCCGTTCTATCTGCGGGATGACTCGGTCAGTGATTAATTAGAGTCAGCTTTTGTAGAATAATAAAACAAAGCAAAGTTTAGCGTAATGTATTTTACTAGTAGGGGTGACAGGAGTAATAAGAGAAGTACATGAGTAAGAGTGAAGAGCAAACTCAATTACATTTCTTATTATTTTATGTATTTATCCATTATCTTCACGAGAATGTGCTCAATAGATTTACCTTTATACTTGAAAGAAACGAAAACAACTTCTGATATATTTTGGTGAATGGGTTGTCAAACGTATTAGCTCGTGACATTATAAAAAAGTCACCTTTTCGCACATTTCCCTACCACAAAAAACATTGTTATGACGCCATACAAAAAGAAAATCGAGAGAAAAAAAAATAAATTTGAAACTACAGAAATGACTGAAAATCTTAATTCGCGCAATGTCCCATACGCGCCCAACTATACGATATGTTACACTCCGGCCATATGTCTTGCATGCTTGAGTGCATAATATAATCCCGTTATTTCTACAATTGAAAGATATTAATTGTTTTGGTCAGTGATAAATAGATAAGTTCGGAATAAATAATTAGATAAATAAGTACAAGAGTAAGAGTAAATCTTACATGAGCAAACTCAATAACATTTTATATTCCTTATGTGTTTGTCCATCAATCATCATGTTCACGAGTCCCCTTTTATATGTAATTTCAAACAATGTATTGGTTAGTTCGGACAGCAAACCTGCGCATCCGTGTTTCTTGATTATATTGAAGTTTTGTATCACTTCCTTATGTTATCAATGAATAAAACATATAATATACCGCAGCTAAACTTGATTAATATCCCCGCAAAATTCTCATAGAATTTGTATGGGTTACTACTTCGGGTCTGGCTTTTTCAACTGTCGAATGTTGGAAAGTAGTGAAACTGGAGAAGGAAATGTAAAAATCTAAACAATTATTCGTTTAATTTTTGACACGCACGTAAATAGTAGCGGCCAAGGTTAAGTTCGAAAGTGAAAATCTAGCTTTACAAATCGCTTTCAGGACAAAAATGCTCTTTGAGACTTTGTCCAAAATCATCGAAATTGTGCCTGATCCTCGTCCTCAAAATGGTTTTGTTATTGTTCTGACTATAAAGTCTTTAGATGGTAATGAGAAAATAAAATTGCCGCGCGTTTTAAGCGTGGATAATGTTCCAATGGTACCTAACAAGTTGCCTCGAACGATAGACAAATAGAAACATACGTATACCTAAAAGAACTGCATTTCCCCCAACTTACCAGATGATAAAGTGATGTTGATGATAGGTGTGAATGCACCAGAAGTTTTCTGGGACACGAAAGAAAGGAGCGGGGAAAAAACTAAACCTGCAACCAAAAGAAGCTTATTAGGATAGTCACTTGTAGGACCAGCCCTACAAGTTTAAACTTCAATGTTAATTCCAAGAATGTTCTAGTTATTGTTCAGGGAGAATTGTGGGAAACAGATTTTAAAGAAATATTTTCGACCATATACCAGCCATGCTCGAAGAAGACAAATAATATGTACTTTCAAGGTGATTGACGACAATATCAAAATGCTGATGAACGTTATCAACTACAGTTACGGTGGACCAGGATATCCCGATTTCCCGAAAAATAGTCATGCTGTAAAGAGAAAGGCTGTTAATCTTAGCAGACAATCTTCGAGCAAAGTATTGTCGGAATATGAATGCGTCGAATACCTGACGATAAATTGGTTGCAAATGTGCTTGATCTTTGATGCTGGTGCACGATGTATGAATACTACATTGAATGGTCAATTGCCTCAAGGACCAGATTGCACAAACGGATCACTTTTCGTTTTGTTATTACAATTTTTCGAATTCTTCCGTTAATTTCACGGTTTAAGTCGTTTTGAAATAATTTTTACAAGTAAATTATGATAGCATGTACGAGGTTAGAAAGAAAAGAATTAATTTTTTTCAATATTGCGTGAAAATGAAGCAGTGGTAGAAGGTCAATATTTTTAACAACAGTGAATTGATAATATTCTTTTGGAAACGAAAATTTAATGTCTAGACAGTAGTTGTAACAGAAAACTATTATCGACTCTATATGTAATAGACTAACGAATGACGATAATTCTGAAACCGAAATATCAATTTTATCAAAATATTTACGATATAATAAACACGCAGGAAAGAGTAACTATAGCTTTTCAAACAAGTGAAATTTTATGAGAATAAGTTTCTCAGTCATAATATTACGCATTACATTATAATGTATTATTATATGTGTATATGTCTTTCTTGTTGAAGGAAATTTATTTGACAACTAAAAGGCGCAAATCGGATACGGAAGTGATACAAAACTTCAATAATATCAAGAAATATTGACGTGCAAGGTTTGCTGCCCAAACTAACCAATATAGTGGTTGATATTACATCCTAACACCGGACTGATTGCGGATTCATCCAAATGGATTTCATCAAAATCGCTGCTTACTTCCAAGTATAAAAGTAAATCAATTGAGCTGATTTTCGTGAACATAATGAACAAACACATGAAGGAAAATAAAATGCTATTGATGTGCTCATGTAAGTTTTACTCTTACTCTTGTAATTCTTTGCTTTCTCCTGTCACCCCTATCAGTCAAAGTGGAAAAAAGAGCATTACGTTAAACTTTGCTCTGTTTCATTATTCTACACAAGCCGACTCTAATTGATCATTGGCCGAGTCATTCCGTAGATATAACGGCACTGGGGATCTGGGGATTTATTTTGTCACGGGATTTTTTATGGTGTGATGAGCTGATGACAAAATGCTTGTGTGTGTTTTTTTCTAATGAGGACAAAGGCTGCTGGCGTCACAAAAAAAGAGGTAAATGTTGTGTGAACTTCTCATGCATCACTACCATAGCAAAATAACTACGATTCATCAGTGACTTATACTTGACAAAACATGTTATGATGAAGCTTTTCTGATTGGAATGTCTGATGGTGTAGGTGAGTTAACACGTGACATTGACAATTGAAGTTGATCAACAACTGTTCTTCGTGTACTGTTACAGAGTAATAAAAAATACCTTCTTTCAAGCATTGTGATGTTGATTATAATAGGATCACTGTCTACAGATGACGGAGCGGGTAAAAATGGATGGGCAACAGCACGGAAATATCGATCAACAAGAAACGAGTAGGCAAGATCACTGTTCACTTTAAAATATGTCACTTCTGTAAGAAGTTCTCTCATACTTATATCCGCGCCAACTACTCCTCTCAGAGTTCCTGTACAAATGACAACAACAATGATTCAGAGTTAAAGACTGGACTCATCAGCATAATAATTCGATAATCGATATATATATATATATATATATATATATATATATATATATATATATATATATATATATTCCTATCGCAAGGCACGTGTTTAAAACTATATTTTATAGTTTTACGGTAATCGCGTACTTTGAGATGCTCTTTAAACGTCATAAATGGGTCTATAAGTTTATAATTCTAGAAAAAACAGATACAAGATCACGCTACTGTTAGTAAATTTCACAATTGGATAGGATTCAACTGAATATTTATACCAATGAACAATATCCCACCTTCGTGAACAACAGCAGCAGATGCGGTTATGACGAGACCGGCTCCACCAATAGCATCGTAATATGGAACACTCCAATGTACTTGTGTGTCGATTGATTCTTCTTTAAAGAAATTGTAGTAAGACCCCATCTTAGTTCTAAGAAAAAAGCAATCATATCTTTTGTTCGTAATATTGGGAGTTTTTATTCGTTGAAGAACAAATTAAAATAATTGTGTACCGATGAACTTCAATCAAATATTCGTCAAATATCGTACTCAACTCGTTCTCATATTTGTACCCCCTATGATATATATTGCATTGACTACACTGTAGGAAGTTCAGTAAGTTTACCGTCCGTTTGCAGTAATTGTATATTTCCAAAATTTGAAACCTTGTTGATGTAATTTAGGCCAAGTATGGACATTTGATGGACGCGATTCTTCCGGCACTTTCCAAAGACACTTCAAATTTGGAAGATAATATCGATTACATAGTTTCATTTCAATATTACCGAGTGAAATCACTAGCGCATTTTTGTTGCAATGTAGATACGGCAAAATTCTACCATTATTGCAAAAGCACTCAATAAGTACGAATTAAGTCATGTCAGTGTTTTTCTTAGATAAAAACCTTAGATTGTCACTATCAGTTATAGCAACATGTAATCCTTCGCGAACGCTGACTTGTTTCGGCACACCATAATCAGAACCATCTTGTTTAGACATATTTTCTAAAACTTCACCGGGTGCTTGTGCGCCAAATGCATAAGTCATGATTACGACTAAGTTATGTAGCTTTTGATTTCTGACTCGAATTGTTTGAAATAAATCCTTCATATCATCATTAGGTTCTCCATCCGACATAAAGAGAATAACTTGATTCTTCCTAGGCTCCCCGTGATCGATCGTTTCTTGAAAAGTCGTTTCCAAGTAATCAAATGATTTATCAATTGGAGCTTTGAAATACGTTCCGCCCATTGGAAACAATCCTTCAATCCAATTTCGCAAATATCGAATGTTCCCTGGAGTAGCGAGAGCCATTTCATCTTGAAAACAACTATCTGACATGGGGCCCGGTGCAAGTATAACATCATCAGAAAAAGCGATAACGGCAACTTTGTCGTTAGGATTGAGAGTTTCCAATACAGTCGAAACTGCCATTTTGGCTCCTTGCATTCGATTTTCCATCATCATTGACCCAGAAGTATCGATGACAATAACAACATCTTTCGGTTGGGGTGTAGCAGCCACAACGTACCTGTTAAATATTTATTGTTCCGAAAAAATATGCGAGTTCGAGTTCATTAATATAATGTAACTTCGATGTAATTTTATTGCTTGTCGATGGACTAAATTGGCTGAAATTAGATTAGAAACCATCGATTCTATCGAACTTGCCGAACTCTATGCTACTCGATCGAGTTCGCAATCCCGGTTGTTATTATTATAGCAAATCTGTTAGAAGTTATGCAGTATTATAAGTTTGGTAATGAAAGTCTCATTTTATTTTGACGGAACCCGTATGTAACAAACGTTTATCTTGTTTATTTTTATCAGTTTGTTCATGAATTAAACTTCGTAGTTGGTAGCAACGTTCCTGAAAATATTTTTGGCCCGAATTTGATAAATTAATATGTAGTCAAGTCAATTTGAATAGTTATTGACATTTTTCTCCGCTTTTCCATCTTGTAAAAATCGGACTATTGTGCTTCGCTCCATGCAATACCGGAAGCAACGCCAAAAATGAACTAGCTGACAGTTAATTACATGGCAAAACCTGAAAGAACTTAATGCTATAGAGAACTAAACTACAGAACTTAATGTATACAACCTAACTAAACTTAACTACTAGTGCATAGATTTATGTAATATTTATTTTTAAGATTTATCTATCGCGAGACAAAAGCGTCCGAGTGATATGTATATATCTTAAATTTTTTTTTTTTGATTGATCATCTTTAAAATTTTATTTGTCTGTGATCGGAAGAAACGTGCTATATTCACAAAATACTCTGATCTTACCATGGACGAAATCGGTTATCATAGGAAAGGCAATCTGAATTTGTACTCGTTGCAGGATACTGAGTAAACATCCCCTCTTCACTTCCATAATACTGATATTTCAGTCCTGGTGTAGAATGAAGATTTTCCATCGCATAAGAGATCAACGACCTCGGTGCCCGACGCATTGTAGTAAATGCACGAGCCATAACCATTTTGTCTCCGCTTATTCTAGAGCAGGTTTGGTGTAGATCTACCTATAAAATAGAAAATGCGGGACGAGGTCATTTTCATCATGTATTATCTAATTTCAAAATCTCTTTGGAAAACAGTTTTTGACCATGGTAGTGTTGGTACCTGGTGGCAACTACCTTGGCGCAGCTATTTCCGAGACTTTCTACGATGTAGAATTTTGCAAGACTAACATAAGTGATTTCAACTTACTATATAAAGACTTTCGTCTCATTTCAAGGCGGAAAACGTCTGTCCAAACAGACTTTGTTTAGTATGGGTTACTGATAAAACGCAACGTCTAGGCACGATCCATCTCAGAAATTTTTCAAAAGGGGCCATTCCATGTCAAATAAACACCCTCATGCAACTCATAGTCACGGATTTTGGAACAACGATAGGCGAAAATTACAACAACGTAAATCATTGTTATCATAGTCAAATACAATACCGTTATTGATATATTTTTGTTGTGAAATGAACTCCTTAATCGGAATAGAAGTTTGACGCGAGGTTACACTGAGTCTGCGTGGTGCATTATGACGTAATATCTGATATCCCTTCATGACGCTACTATAAAGCCTATATCTATATCTAATAAAATGATTCTTTCGAATACGCATCTTGTTTTGCTCCAGGCAGTGGAAGGTATAAGATCTTCCTTACGTCTCTTCCAAAACGTTGATCATAACTTGGAAACCAAACTCCGTCAGTAAATTCGAATTTACAGCATTCATTGACGTCATACGTCCATTGGTTAAATTGGTAGGCATTCACTGCGGCTCTTCTAAGTTTTTGGACAGCGTAATCTGTGTTTCGAAACTTTTCAGACAATGATATGACCATAGCTTTAACGAGGCTTTCTGAATCAAGTTCTACTGATGTAAACTTTGAATCGTCTATGATGTTTTGAAATTCCGTTGTTCCTGCTGTTTCAATCAGAAATTTTCGAACGTGATTCTCCAGAGAGTTTCCATCTAGGAATGAAGGCTTCGTCGTCTCTAGGGCGCTTGATTTGCAGGTAAGGAATAAAAGAACCAAAGTTAAAATCAAAGTTTTGAAATTTTGAAGTTCAATCATATTTTATTTGGCATAACCACACTGTGGTCATATGCTAGCTTTTGCGGAGAAGCCGGGCCGGCGGGGACTCGAAGTACAGTCTAAGAGTAATTTACGTATTTTATACTAAAACAAACCTAATAAAATTCAATATTGATAACGGATATTGTGACGTCATAATGTAAGAAAGTATTAGCGATGACAACATTATAAATTTCATTTCTCAAATTGTGCGAAGTATGCAAATATTATTGTTCTATTACAAAAATCTGTTTTTGTTAAAACCCAACGACTAATCGTTGTCAAAGATAAACAAAATATATACGCCATTTATTTCCTCGTCGAAACGAAAAACTAACGCAAACCTGTGCCAAAATTCCAAATGACTTTTAATTCGGCGGTACCGGTGCCAGTAGTGGCAGCGTAAATAGCACACTATCCATATTGTCACAAATTGAACTTGTAATTAGGGTTGGATTTCTAGAATTTACGGGGGTAGGGATAAAATATTTAAAACTGAAACAGGGAAAAGTCCAGACCAGGGTCTAGTTCAGTCCGGGGTCCAGGCAGAAGAGAGCGGTCGATGGCCCAATATATGGCCTGATTGAAAAATCAGAGCCCAAACCCATCCCGAACTCGGTCACAAAAAATAAATCGAGCATCCGCAAAAAGAAGAAAAGCAACGAGCAAACATTTACAGTAATAATATTAACGGAGAAGCCAATGCCTCGCTGAAGAGGTTAGACAAAACAGAAATAAATTTGTGTAAGTATGAAGTAAGACTTTATACTTCTGCATTTTGGTCAAGATCTGTTAAACGACATTTCTGTTCCGCGGAGTTCTATATAAAATGAGAGGCGCCCTGGTAGTTGTAATGTAAAAGGACAGGGAGATTATTGAATTTTTCTCAAAGCTTTTCTAACAACGACTTTGGAAGATTTCGGATATTCGATTGTTATGCGTAACCTTTGTTTAGGACTGGAATTTATGTGGGATTTAATTGAATCTTTATTTTTTTGGAATATGTCTAAATGGAGTAGTGTTGAGCATAAAAAGCTCTTCAAATTCCAGAATCTGTACAGACCTTTTTGTTCTTGGACAATAGACTTGGACTACATTCAATATTTTTTCAGACTGCACTGATGTTTTAAATTACACGTGTATACTAACTAAATGATGCACATAAATAATAAATGTGGTTTAAGCCATGATCATATCAAGAGTTAAAATTAATGTTTGTAACTCGAATTAGTTAAAGAAAAATCTGTCTGATCTTTCGAGTGTGGGCTAACATTCGCACTCGCTATTCGCAATTGTTGTCCGAGGTATCAGAAAATATCGAAATAAAATTACAGGGGTATAAAATGTGTTAATAAGTGTCCAACCAACAAAAAATAATTTTAATTCATTTCTGCCTTTTTACGATTAATTTTTTCTTCTTTTATACATCCCTTTTTTATAATTATTTTCAGTAATCCTTTCGTTTCCACTTTTTTAGAGAGAATTCATGACACAAATGAATTCTGAAATCGAAATTTGATCAGACTACCGTGAACACATCCAAACAATTTGTCAAAATTTTCTGTCTTCTCGTCCTGACGATTCACATTTTTAACCTCATTTCTATCTTACATCATCAGATTCATCAGTGTGTGATGTTAGTATAATATATAGTAAGTATTATACTATTCGAATGTGGCTTGAAAATATAATATAAATGGAATGAAATATGGCTGTAGCAGTTCTCGGATGTACGTGATGTATAGGAAATACAGTACGAACGGGATGTACGGCGTGCACTGGATGTAACGAATGCCTGGTATGTATGGAATGCGCTGTATGTAAGGAACCTATGAGATTCGCGGGGTGTTCAAGATGTACGGCATGCACGTTGGATATACCGGAAAGAATGTAAAGATAGATTTCAACACTGGTTTGACACATTCCTGAGATGAATAACTCAAATATATTTTCAAGACTCCTCCATACCTAGCTTGTCACATGCACATGGGGCACACATATATCGTTGGATAGATCAAAAAGAATGTAAAGATAGGCTTTAATACTATTTGACGGTCTTGAGATGAATAAACCAAATATACTTTCAAGACACCATACCTTGTCTTCCCCATACATGGGCCATACATATACCATTTGGTAGATCAAAAAGAGTGTAAATATATGCTTTGCAACTGCTTTCACATAGTCGTGAAATAAATTATCCAATTGCAATTTTAAGACTCCACATCATGTCTGTTCCATACATATATCATTGGGTAGAGCAAAAAGAGTGTAATATTTGCTTTAGAACTGATTTGACATAGTCCTGACATGAATAATTTAATTACTATTTCGAGACTCCACAAAAAGAGTGTAAATGTATGTTGTGGAACTGATTTGACATGTTCCTGATATATGTAATCCAATTGCAATTTCAAGACTATACATCATGTATGTCTCATGCATGGCCAATGCATTTATCATTGGATGGATCAGAAAGTGTGTAATATATGCTTTGATTTAGTCCTGAGATGATTGACTCAAATTCCGGGTCTGTCCCAAGCACGGCCCATATATATATCATTGGATAAACGGTGCACAGACTACTAATAGATGTTCGTTGTATTTGTATACGTATACTTAAACATCAAGAACACGTGACGTATACTTTCATCTTCATGATTAATATCAACAAGTTGAAACGTTTTGTCTGTACTATCGACGTACTAGTACAATCCACCAAAATAGTTTATGCATCAGCATTACCTAAACCCAATTAGATATTAATTTAATTTTGCCATGTATGCGCTATTGACACAATTTATCAAATTGCCATCATGCCACGACTTGCCAAATATGTAGCAATTTGTTGATTTTGAGCTACATAGAATGTTCAACCAGCAGCGGTGCCTTAAGCGGAAAACATTGCACACAAAACTGGGCCGCAATAGTGAGAGCAGTGAATGGTATTTGCCCAATTCGATTTCCCAAATTCAAGCATATTACAATAACTTCTTTGGTCCTTTTAGGCGGTTCTAAAGTCCAAAAGTGAAAGCAGGCGTCCATAAATAAAGTTTAATATCACATACAACGGAACTCATCAAAGAAACTACGAAGAATAGCAGCAAAATTCGCTATAAGTAGTACAATCTACGCGCTCTTTTTTTTTAAATAAATTGTACATATAGCCATAATTTTAAGAAACAAATAATGGTGTTTATACTTTTAAAATCAACTTGTCCGCGCACACCATAATGACATTTATGAGGGCCGAAAACATCCACATCTTTTCCCCATCTTTTAAGATCTCATACATAGCAACATCGACCTCATTTTTCGCTTATAATTTTTATTGTCATATATTCAATAAAATATAGAAAATAAGAATAAGAAATAATGAAATAATGGGTATGGCGAAAAAAACTGCCAAAACCCATTTTATTGAATATGGTCATTGTTGAATCGAAAACGAAAAAAGGTTTCAATGAGCAATACATGCGAGGTGCCCCTGGACGAGGCACTGTAACCCACAGCCTTGGGACTATGCTCAATAACCTCACCGGTTTCTCATGTTCCACACAGAATGGAATGGCAAGACGTAAGAAAATCTCGTAACCAGATATAATTGTAAACATTGTTAATTGCATATTGTGAAATAAAGTTCATTTATTGCATGAGAAGAAAAATGAAAGATTTTCGAACTTTCGGTGATGAAAGTTTTGGCGAATATTTTGACTTGAGGATAAATTCTAATGTTATTTTTCAATTATGTTAATTTGTGTATCTGTATTCTGATTGATCTTTAATTTCAGAAAAAAATTTTACTCCAGTACATTTTTACAGCAAGTTCCAGCTTACTGACACTTATTTATACATGTATAATATTCAATCAAACACAAAATGGCCTCACTGTATTGATATATTATATTCTTCTAACAGAGCAAATAAAAAGAAAAATTGTTTACAAATCAGAAATTTCGTTTTTACAAGTACTTATTCATTACCGGTTCATACGTCAGAATTCAAACCAATGTCGAAGCTTGCCACGTATTGTCATTGTTATTCATTCTATACGTTGTGTCCGACGAATTTCTTGCCGGGGCTTTCGCTTTTGAATGCTTTTCTGGGGCTTCATCGCCGGGTAGATTCGAATCGCTTTTATTTCGATATTTTCCAAGTCCATCCAAATTGGATACTGCCCATCCTCCTGAATTTCGGGAATGTGGGATCGAGAGTTTGTCAGTGGGTGATGTGGGTCCTGATGGTGGAGGGGTGGGTAAATATTCACCCAATTTCGATGGGGGTGTTCGCTGATTATGACGGTACACGGCTGTTGGAACTTGAGTACTGTTGTTGCCCGGTGGATATGATTGACGTGACGAACGTGTAGGAGTGGTGTTACATTTTGCTGATATGTTAACTAAAAAAGGAAAGTATATAAAGTAAAATTTCTATCAAGATTTGTATGCCCAATAAAAAAATCACGCATACATGTTTTGTTAAGCAGAGTTACAGACGGAACGTGTCGACTCTGGCTCATGTTCGACAGAATAGAAATTCTGATTGGGTATAAGCGTTTCTTGAATGTATGGACATGTAAAAAAATAACTCGCTATGTGTGATGATCTTTATCAGTACTTTACATAGAGAAGGTCCAACATGATTTTCTCTTAATAATAAGACATCGCATTGCAAAATTATTATATAAATCAAAATTTACGCATAAAATATTACAAAAATGCGGCGAAATCGTCGTTCTTTGATAGTAATTTTGCGATGCGATGCTATAAAAGCGAAGTTTTAGGCCAGATATGATCTTCGCAGGGAATTGAATAATTCAATTCGAAAAATCACAAATAGGTTAGTTTGGAAAACCCTCACGTATTTCACAAAATAAAATGGCTTCTATGATGAAATATTAGTAACGGATACGGTTGCCACTTTTAAATTTATTTTTTCGAATCGCATATCCAACCAAGCCCTTACCGAATCCGATATTATTTTAAAAATCGATGGAAAAATTTACCAAATTGCTACTTTTATCTAATCGTATCGATCGGAAATTTCGATTCATAAACAAAAAATCGGCCACATATTTATTTATATTTTTACTGAAAATTGCCAGAAATATTTTTTAGACACAAGCTTATGTTGGTTTATGTTCAATTATGTATCATGCTTGATAAGTTGAATTTCCGACTGCGGTAAAGATCGCCATACTCTATCAAAAATACCTAACCAGATATATGTTTTGCTAGGTAAGGCGTACTGATGGATCGTACCCCTGAGGCACGGTCCATCAGTGGCCCTTTCCTAGAAAAATTTCTGATTGCGCAATCGTTTTCTACTTACCAAAAATATGTGGTGTTAATTTTGTCTCTGATGCTGGTGGTGTCGGCGGAGGCGTCATCGCATATATAGCACCTGCGCCAGAACTACTGCAAGAACTTGAACGATTTCCTTTCTGCGATACAACTTCGTCTAAGCTCTCCAAGGATTTTTGTTGATCTCTTTTTCCTTTTATTTGGAGTGGTGAGACAGAAGAAGTCAAAAGACGTGAACTTGGCGCCTCGTCGCTTCCTATACCAGAGTCACGGGGGCTGTTGGTGTCTAATTTTCGGGAATCTTTAACACTAGGGTAAGTTCGTTCGGGACAAAGATTGGGGGTATTGTCCAAAGCCCGACGGTACTTAAGTGGTGCAGAGGGTTGAGGATCACATTTCGACGACGATACGTTACTGGAGGGCGGAGTGTAAAAACTCTCTTTATCGAGCTCAGTGGAACCCCATGAAGGGCGTTTACTCCTGGCTGTACCGTATTGTGAATCGTATGAATCTATCCACTGTCTTTCGCCATAAGGAGACGAATTAAGTGTATTTGTGCCATATTGTGTCATTCGGTTACTTATAATGTCTTTGTGTGGTGCCGAATTATGTCCATATTTGTAAGGTGGTTGGTCATTTGAGTATGTATGTCCTCTATGATGACCTGGCGATGGCCGATGAAAATTAATAGGAATGGGTGCTTGACCTAAAGGACGGAACACAGTTTTGAAAGGATTAAGATTCGGCACAACAGGCCGGTTTTGAACTTGGGTCGATTTTCGACTATTGTCCCGCTGCATCAAATCTTCAGGAACTGCTTTTTGTGCCCTCGGTTCACGATGCTGTAACACGCTTGCTGAATGGGATCGATCCTGTGTATTTCCCACTGCATAATAATGATCGTTTTGTCGCGTGTTTAATTTTGAACCATGCTGCGTTAAACTCGGACCAGAATTTTGCCCCCGAGGAGTATAATTACCTTTTGAATTAAGACGATAGTTATCATTAATGTCCGAGTTTACTGATATTACAACTGTACGTGATTGATCTGCGCTTTCCGAGTTTACTGGTTTAAATTTTTGCTTTGACGACGTCAAACCAAAAACTTGGGCAAGTTCTTCGTCGGTCCCCGACGACGTAGACGAAAGCCTTCTCGAAGCAGGTTTGGATTTGGTTACGGTAGTAGGAACATGTTCGTAGTGTTTTTTCGGTCTTCTTGCTTTTGAACCTGGTTGAAAATACGACCATGTACCTGAATCACCAAAAGCACTTTCGTCACATACAAGTGGTAATGCCGACTCGTGATCTTCGTCATCTAAAACAAAAGTACAAAAAATATAATAAAGTTTGTGTTTCATTAGAGTATATTATCCACTTGCAACGTCTATAATTGTCTCCAGAACACATGAAAGCAAACTAAATAGAAAACTAAGCTGGCTGAACGCGAGGCATATATGAACGGCACTTCAACGCCGCAATCCATCATCTCATACTTAAAAACAAAGCATTGGATAAAATCTTCCAAGCTGGGAAGATCGTACAAGTTCTATATTTTATGTTCGCCAAGGCAGGGCATAGAGTCGGTACATTACTTGGAAACTCATCATGACCACTCAAAATATATATTTGTCTAGGATGTTTAACTGATGGATCGCGCCGCCAATGTGCGATCCATCTGTGACTCATACTTGACATCCCTAATTCGGTTTCGGTTAGAAAATTTTTATACCTGAAGATACCGGGTCTAGAAATACTGCTAGCTCTTCATTATCTTTCAGTGATTTCTTGCCGTCCGACTTTTTGCTCCCAGCGCTCGAACCGCTTGAATTACTGCTATTCTCTGTATTAGATGTTGTTGTAGTTTGTCTTCCTATCCCAATGTTTTCTGATGTATCTGAAGAATGGGTGTGTCGCGCTGATCCTTGTTGTTGGTGAATGCGTTCTGGTTTTTGTTGGATAAGAACTTCGTCGTCTGGATATGGTTCTGTTATGCTACCACAAATGTGCCCGATGGATGTTATCTGAAAATTTAGAAACGTTAGTTGGCACCATATAGGATTTAATCTCTTTGAGCATAGGTTGTTAACTTATTTTTTGAAACCGGAATTTCATTTTTTCTTTCCGAAGTTTGACCAAAATTACTGGTTTTAATTTTTTGTAGGTTTTTGCCTCATGAGTGACCGTTAGTTTGTTCCTTTAAGGGCTGCTTCCGAATTCGAATTTGCTTAGAACGATCTTCCAATAAAATAAATCTTCCACCAGTCTATTCTCGATGAGTATAGATAGAAGCCAAGGCGCGGTACATCTGTAAACTATGCCTACTGGTATATACAATACAAAACATACATTAAACTTTGTATATACTATACACAACATTTTCGTGTTGTTGTATATTGAAATTTAACATACCCTCAATCCCGATTCATTATCGCTATCACTGCTCATAGATGTACGAACCAACATGATGTCTTCAACCACTTCCACGCCACTTATGACGTCATCATTGTTTTGATCTGACGAACGTTGTTGATTGCCTGGATTCGATCGAGGGACAGGCTTGTCATCAGTTTTGTATAGCAGAGTGCGCGCCATTTTTCTTGCTTCTGTAGAATGAATATTTACATAGAAAATTGAAAATGAGTGACGTCAGAGTCGGTGGAACGATAATTTAAATTTAAACGATAATCAGGGCTATACTGTACAAAACATGAATAATTTATTCTGACGATAAAAGATACAATGACATATAAAGTATGGCCATGAAAGCTGGGAAAAGAATTAGGATTAAAAGTATAATCACTTTTTTTGTTGTTCTCAAATTCATCTTGCAGTAAAATCATGATTTATGCCAAATTTTACGTGCAAATTTTACTGCAAAATGTTCAAACATAAGCAATTTCGTATATCTGAAATGTTGAAACATTATTCAGTTTATATATAGTGGATTTTGAATACCTATGGAACTAAACTACAGGTACAGTTCAGCAAATCACCAATATGATTCATCAGCAATCCGTCCCCAATCATAATTTTATTTTGTCAAGAATGAGCCACAGATGGACTGACTTGGCGGTGCGATCCATCGGTGAATCATACTTAACAAAAGAAATTGGAAATAAAATTTATTACAATTCAATTTGAATATTTACCTTTCATTCGGAGTTGTTTCTTTGAACGTTGCTTGTGACGATAGAATAACAATATGAGAGCAAGTAAAAACACAAGACCGAATCCTAATACCATTGGTACTAGAAATCTAGCATCGTCCGTAGAAGCCTCCTAGAAGAAGAGAGAAGTTGTATATTATTGAAAAGTACTCCGACTGTTATAACCGAGTCGAAAAAACATTGCTATGTCTTGCAAATTCCTTGGTATTTGCGATATTCTAAATAAATTTTAGCCCTGTAGAACAGACTTTAGAACAGCATTACCGTAATTCCTGCGTCTCATACGAAATGGTAGATGGCTTCACCATCGCCCAGGACGCCATGGCATTATGTTCCATATGGGATATTTGTCATTTAAATTGCGGTTTTTCACGCTCATATCTTGTAGTAGCCCTTTGCCATTTAAGTTGTCGGTAATTGTCCCATTTAAGCGAGATTTCAGCCACGCTTATAGCGAACTCCAATAAAAATTTAGTCACTTAGGAGAGGTGTTGCCGAATGCCGAGGAGTAGAACGGAGCCGTATTGGAATACTATTTCGTCAAATAACACGCTTGAAAACAAACTTCCCTTGACGGACGAGAGAGTGACTTCCCTCGTCCATCACGGACTAGACAACAATGAATCTGTTGCAATGTCTACCTCGAATCAAACAAACCCCCAATAGACCAACTTACCTTCTTATCTATTTCAATTGTCAATGGTGGCACAGTTGCTCCATCAGAACGCAGTGTTGCTACGGAATGTGTAACGTAATTACATCCAGCATTATTACAAGCTGATGTCCATACTTTATACCAAGTTCCAACCTGTAGATTAAAAGAAATTTTAAGCGTTTGCAGGAGAGAAATAAGTTTTATGCCGCCTTGTTTCTGACGCGCTATATTTGATATACTTTCATAACCAGACAGAAAAAAATTGTCAAAAAATGTCTTATTAAGTGGAAGTCACTGTTGAACCGCGCAACCGCTGCTCGCGCTGATTGGGAAGTCTTGTTAGTAAGTCAATTTGACATAACTCATTTAAAAACCAAAAGGTAATTTCCTTATAGCAGCTAATTTACAATTGCAATAATTTACTAAACTATTTCTATTTTATAACTCAAATATGATTGCCTACCTGCAGGTTGGAAATAATCACGTGACCCGGATTTGGCGCGCTTTTTCCGGCGTTGTCAGTTTGTGATGATGATAAAACGTTTTCTAATACTTCATTATCGATATTCCATTCTGTATCTCCGTGCCTTGCGTATTCAATCGAAAGTTCTGTGAAAATAAAAATGAAATATATATTTCAATGATTACAGCGTTGATTGTTTTGTTTAGCGGTTGTTCCACTCTATTTATAAATTATCAGTGATTTATAAAAATATTCCAATCTGGATATTATTGACAAATTATATAAAGCATTTGATTTATTAATAAAATATTGATTAATTATGTCACTTGTTATTCAATATTATGTACTCTGCTTTTACCAGTTTGTGGGAACGCAACTTATTTTGAAGTGTAAATAAAAAGCTCAAAAAGAAAAAGTTGACAAATATATCAAACAGAATATACCAACATTGATTGCAATGAAGATATAAAAAACTGAAATATCAATTGCTGCTGAAATTAATTGTAATATCGTAACTCAGTTGTTTTGAAAACTTTTATTAAGTTTAATTTAATTGATGTTTTGTATGAAGGTTTTTCGCAGAAAAACTCCAAATAAATATACGCGATATGCCTATTTTATAGATCGTGAAACATTTCTAAATAAATGAAAACAGTTATTATAAACGCAGACGATTTAAATAGAAAATAAATTAATTCTGACCTGTGATTGGGCATCCACCGTTTTGCCACGCCCTCAGGTCTAAAACCACTGCACTCTGATTGACATCAACTACCAACTCGTTCACGACCGGTATAACTGGTACTATAAAATAATAACGAATCATATTATTTGAAATAACGAAAATAGAAAATAACAGTTATAGGGTTACGAAATTTAATTTAAAAGAACATAAATCAAATTCGGTTTTTACGATTTGTCTGAAAAAAACAACCACAACAGAAAGCATTCATTCATTTAAAATGGGTTATGAATAACACGCGAGTGAATAGGCTTGCATTATCTTTGGCCATCCGTGCTACAGAACATCGCCAATGACGAATCATATCCAGACTGGCTTTGTCAAGTATCGATTCACTGATGTAACGCACCGCAGAGGCGCGGTCCACCTGTGGCGCATGCTCGGCGAAATAAAGTTTATTAAGGATTACTCAAGTTCAAGGTACCATAAATTTTAGTTATCAAAAATATTAATATATAAAAATTAACGAAGCGTGTTCGTTAAGACGCGATGTTTCGCGATTATAATAAAATCATGGAGTTGTTATTTTAACTGAACCCACATGGAAATCGATTGTAATTTTTCTGTAATGCTAATAAAGTGAATTTTGAATTGCATCCTGGAAAGATATCATTAGGTAACGACAGTGTGTGTTAGGTCTTGCTTACAGATACTAGCAAAATACATTATTAAAAGGCATGATTGCTTATGACGGATGTCATCGTCTTTCCGAATAGTACGACCGATTATAATCTTGATTAGTTGCGAATACACAGGGCGAATACGTAATGCCCATTCGGACATCAATAAATGTATTTGGTCAAGTCATTTTTAGAGAATGCCTAGTAGTCTATAACGGAAAGTCTTTTTCAAAAAAATGTTTTCGAACCCCCGGCGCGCTTGAATGTCAACAAAACATTACATCGACAATGACTCGTTATAAATTTTTTCTCAAAAATTGAATTCGTGCAATATTAAATCACAGTTCGATACCTTTGTGGCGTAAATTCTGAAGCCAAAATGATACAAAAAGCCTCTAATATTAATTCCCAGGTAAAATTTGATTTGCATCACATTATCGAAATTACTTCTTTGGCGGCGCGATCGATCAGCAACCGATGCTTAAAAATATATTAGAATCAGCTATTTCTGACTGGGCGCCGGGCAAAATAAACAAAGATACTTTACAAAAGTGGACCGTAAACTATGCAAAAAAATAAGTATTCTAGAATTCTGATCGTGATTCATTTCGCTTTTTCGTTTTATTTACACTGGTACATTTTTCGCCACAACAGAGAGTATAAAATGGTGTTTATATCGCCTTCGCTAGAAGAACTTAATAAATAAAATTAATTGTAATTATTTTTAATTGCTATGTTATTACCTGAACCGATTGTTTTCTCCGTCAAATTTAGTTGCTCAAAACTCTCTCCAATCTCGTTTTCACTTTTGGCGAACATTTCATATTCAGTTCCACATTCTAACTGGTCAAGCACAATTTCTTGGTTGGAAGAAGTTGTTGTTGAGACCGGATATTTCAATGTCCAGGGCTGAACTTCTGATTCTACTTGGGGCGAAGTACGAAACTCTTGACCTAGATACAAAAATTTAAAACCTCGTATGTGTAGAAATTCTCGCCATAGTGTTCCGTATTTCTAAATTGAGTTGCTTTTCTGGAGTCACCCTGACCAGTGACCAGTTATAGACAGACTGGGTTAGAGTTGTTGGGAAAATATAATTTCTCCTTTTCGGCTTAGCCTACCCAAATTATTACACCCTGAGTTGAGTGGTGAGCATAAATTAACGACCCGGACTCGCCGAGACTCGAACCCGAGAAATTCAACCCGCGATGTCAACATAAGGGCAGCGCGTCTTTTCAGTTTCAACTCGTCTTTCGCGATTATGAAGTATTTGCATTTTATTTTTTAAAATTTCATATATGATTACTAAACCAATTTTCGTAAAGCGTGACCCATTGGTAGACCAAGTAGTGGTGGCGGGATCCGCTACTTAGAATATACCAATGACTCGATGAATAAGTTTAGGCTATAATTACGATACTTTTCCACTTACAGTACAATTGTTGGTACTACATTTTGTGTAATCTCTGCCATATAAGCGGACCTTAGTCTGCTTTTTTGGTGCTGCTTCCACGCTTACTTAGAATTTCAGCGACTCTTTGACCAAAAAATACCACAAAAATCATAATTTTGTTTCAGAACTTACCGAATTCTGGTGGCTCTGGTGAATTTTCGTCGTAAACTTTAACAGCAGTCAAAACATAGGAAAGTAACTTGCTTCCACCGTCATCTTGACCTGGCGATATAACCATCCGTAAAAATGAAGTTCCTTTATCGATAAGTTCAAATTTGCTCGGAATCATTGGTGGAGCTGAAAACAAGAAAAGGATTAGAAGTTAATAGTGATCATATATATGTGGGTGGAAAAAGATATGCTGTATGCACTGTGGAAGATTAAAAGACGAAGATATTTATTTGAAACGAGAAAAAAATATGAACAATAGTAAATAGGGATGATAGTCCTGGATTTAAGATTTTAGTCGATTTAGATACAAGTAGGAATCCACTACTCAGTGCTGTGATTTGTGATACTGTACAGCGCGATCAACCAGTGGCCCATAATTGACAAAACATATTCTCAGATCGAAAGGAATAAATTGTCCAATATAAATTTTTGTCACAAAGTTCGAACAGATCCGATTCAATGATCGATTAAAAAAAAATGTATCTGAAAATGGCATGGTTATTTTTCAATACCAACAAAGGCATCTCAGTTGGAAGAGAAGAGAGCGAGAGAGAGAAAAATATGAACAGTATACGGAAGAAGTAAAATAAATATTCCATCTTACATCTCACAAGAATATCAATATGCCGCGTTGAAGCTCCATATTTATTGAATACTTTGCACGTATATACGGCTGTGTCAATCCGCATAGAATTCATAATTCTCAGCTTATGAAGTGTCATAGGATGACGATCGTCCAACATCCTGAAATACAAAATAATTGCTGAAAGCATCATAAGAAGAGCCTAAAGCAATAACATTACTGTATACAGATTTCGTTAAGTATTATTTTCTTCCCAGCTTGAACCGTGGTAAAACCGAGCATTCAAAGCGTGTTTTTTTCATTTCCTATGCTTCGCAAACAATAAATTCCAATCCTTACCTGTGCTTCCTAATGTTTGTCTTAATGTATCGATTTGACGCTGGCAGTTCTTTGTCTGCTTTTAACCACTTCACTTCTACGCTGTCGTCGCCCCATGACGCACATTCGAGAGTTACGTCATTGCCGTAAACGACGTCCTGCGTTCCTGTTATATCCACAATTCTGGCCGGGTCTGTGAAATTGATTGATAGCATGATTATACAATTTCCCAATCAAAAAAATTTACTTTGTCAAGTAAGACCCACACTTGGCAAACCATATTTTTACGATTATATTGACTGAATGTTTTTAGCCTGTTAATTTTTTAAAACATCGTCGCGTGGATAATAATCTTGATGATTAGAAGAAAAAATAATTAAGTTATGAAATATCACAAAATTTGGCCGTTGAATCAGATACGTAGGTGGGGTGATTTTATTAATGATTCAAGTTGTTCGTATAAACTTTTAGTAATTTCTGAAAATGTTATTATTCATTCAAAACATACCCATATTCAAAAAATATAGACCAAACATGCTTGGTTAATCGCAGTTCTCTAACTGATCTCGCCCGCCAAGCGCGATCCATCTTTGGTATGTTTTAATTCTTCAGCGAAGCACATGAACAAAACATTTGAAATAGTACTCGTAGATAAAATGACGCATCTGCTAATCTGTTATTAAAAATGTTACATTCGTCCGAATGATTAAACACTTACTATGTACTTGCAACGTTACAAAACGACTTAATTCATCTACTTGGTTGACCGCTCTACATAAGTATTTGCCAGCTTCGTAGTCCGATACGTTTCTGATGATCAGAGTACCGTTATTGGTTTGTCCAATTTTGTTGGGATTGTCTTTTATTGCTTTGTTATTGCTGTCGAGTATGTTTTCGACGTACGATATCGGACTATAGTCATTTGTAGAGTCTAAAAAATATAAAATGTATAAAAAATTATGGACTAACTGCAAAATACTGTGAAATACCAAAAGCCAAGTTGTTAAAAAAAATTGAGGGACAATAAGGAATGTAGTTTGAAAACCTAAAAATATTCTGCGATTCAAATATGAAAAAATGAATAAAATGTTATTCGATTATTATAATAAACTATTCTATTTTGATTTAGCTATTTTATAACAGAAGATTTATGCCTAATTGGTTTTTGCCCAGTATGGGTCACTGATAGAATGCGTCGCCAAGACGCGATCCGTCTGAGACCCATGCTTGGCAAAATAGATTTTTTGACTGGCCAGTAGATATAAAACAGTTGGACACAATAGTAAGCTATGTTCAAACATAAATATCAAAATTATGACACACATCTTTGTTATTAATAAAAACTACCGATATGTTTATTCTACATTTGCTTAATTACAATGTCTCCAGAATTTCCGTCATACAATTTTGATCGACCCAATCTGAAAAAAATTGTTGATTCAAATAATTTATCCAGTATTGGCCACATATTGGGGAGCAGCGGCCCATCTTTGACACATTCTTGACGAAATAAAATTTCTCTGTCTGGTTAATGGACTTGTACTCAAAGACATTATTTTTTTTCACTTTTCACACATTTCAAGATAAACAACTCTTCCGAAAAGCATTTTTCTGGGTCAAAATCATCACATGTAAAACGATATTTTACACGTTCAAAAGTGAGGAAACCTGTGAAATTCAAACGGCCGTATCGACCCCATGTTGTTTAAAACATGACATGTCAAAAATACAAGGAATCATTGCAAGCCCCGTCACAATATTTTACAATCTTGCAATATCGACCATAAGCAATCAACAGAGCGGATCTTTAAGCAACTAATCATCTTTGGCTTATATTCGGTTATAGTTATGATCGACATGTTAAAAAACTCCATGCATAATAGTCACATCAAAATATTATTTTCACCTATGCTCAAGCTTTTTTATGTTGTTCTGATTACAATGAGCTTTAATTCAAGAACCAATGCGAATAATACTACTTTGTTGAACACTTTTAGCAAGCCTCGTCTTATACTGAAATTGACTGAAAGCAAAATCGAAAGGAACGCCTCCATAGAACTAAATACCAACCGGAATTTGGTTTAGTTCGCGAAGAATACCATAAATAAATCTTACCGTCATCAACACGCATCCATGTCACATTAGGTTTCGGAAATCCGGTAGCGTGACAAGGAATTGTGACGCCATTACCGGAAATGACGGGAACTTGCGCCAGGAGGCCTTGAATTTTTGGTGAATCTGAAACAGGAAATACAGGAAGTTGATCTTTGTTCAAATTTAAATTTTGTACGAAAATATCTCTCAATGCTTCCGAACCAAGCACCAAATATGGACCATGAATAAACCGCGTCTTGCGACGCGCTTTTTCCACAGCCCACACTCGGTTCGTTGAATGCACATTTTTCAATATAGTGCGAGAGTACCATAATTATTAGGTCAAGTACCCCTTTACAAGAGCTCCTAATCCCTGTTCCATGGAGATACTCAATCGCGTATGATCATAAATATATTGGAGATAAGAATGATCGACATTGATTGAACTTATTATTAGTCCATGATAAAAATAGCATTTTACTATTTAGCCGACACCCATACTATGACGCTATCAATTTAAAATCTCGTCATGTGGCAGACAATTATCTCCTCTTTCTTGCGAGATTCGAACTATAGTAACAAAGGTCAGAATTGACAAATATAAGTTAGTGAGGTATGTTATGTAGTTCAAATACTGGATCAGATGAATATAATTTTTCGTCTCAATTTACTGGGTCGACGAAAATTGTTTGTATAAAAGATTTATCATGAATGGATAACGATTATGGTTGCAATGCAATATACATAATCATGAGAGGTAATTATTATCCATCAATTCATTTCACAAAGTTAATTGGCTGTACGGCACCTTACGCTGAAGCCTTTCTGCACTCTAACATTAGAAAAATGGCGAGGTCTTCTTTTTATTATGAAGCCGATAGCCAGATTTCATGACCAAATTCAGTAAAACTGCATTGAATTCAACTGAGCCAGTTGTTCAAATCAAATGAAAAAAATTGTATTTTCTCAAATAATCTACTAAAAACGCCATTTTCAGCTAATATAAAAATCTATAAATACAAATAAACATGATGTATTTTCCGCAAATATCTAAACTCACCTAAAACGACCAATGAACTGACAACACAGGTCCGGCTGACGTTGTTTTGAGCGCAGCAAGAATAATTTCCAGCGGAACTGAGGGTTACCCCACTTATCATGATAGACAATGCCCTGAAATTAGAAAGTAAAAATTAATTAACAATACTGTTCTGTCGATATTAGGCTGACTAGTTCTTGATATTAACAACTGGATTACCCAGTTTTTTCACAAAAAATGTTGAAACACCAGTTTTCGTCAGGGTTCTGAACTACAGGAACACCAAAAATGCACAAAATAGCAACTGGATATTTTTTAATCCGGGAATGCAACACATTTCAATTAATTTAATTATTTTTCCTATATACATGTCATCATAATGCAATATTAATTTATTCCTCTCCAAGACCTAAAACGTGTTTTCAAATTTTACGTAGTTAGGTATTTACTTAAATCCTAAACATGTCAACCATGGGACAAAGATGAAACGCGACCGGCAAGTCGCGATCCATCTTTGGTCCAGGGTTGACAAACCATAACTGAAAAACTGAATGGAGACAACGGTCATCTTTTATTTATCAAGGCGGCGGATGAAGGATTGAAGACTGATCGAATTAACCTTAATAAATGAATGAATAAATATTGAATGAAATTAAATACACATGTATGCACAGACATGTATGCAAGTATAGTTAATATATTACGGACTATATTTTCATATAGTTTCTCGACAGTTCCACCTCTTAACTATAAAATAGGGTGATTTGAGCATTTTAAAATGTGTCAAGTGCGAAGAAATCATTTTTCCATTGCAGGAATTGACTTTGAGCACGGCTGGATGTTGAAACTAAACAAAGGAGACTGGCTAATGGCCTCTTGTACGAAAAAGTAATATCTACCTAAAATATAGAACGAGCAACTGCTCTGACCAGAAGGATCAATGTTCAACAAATTCTCGTATTACTAGGTAGAACAAAGTGTTATTTTCAGATACCATCGAAATACTGCCGCCCTTTTCTCAAGCAGGTAAATCCCTCGGGAAATGTGGCGTGATTATTTATAAAATTCATGGTCTACGGCGACCACAGCTATCTTCTATATTTGATGATACTAATTACAATCCCATTTTGTGTAATAAATAGAATGGACGAGCTGGAGACTGAGCAGTATTGTGAATCACTTATTGAGAAAAAACGCCACAATTTAATACTGCGCCGGGCTACCGACCTACTTACGCATCACATAGAATAATAATATGTGCAATTGAAAATAGTTTGGTCTTCAATCGGATCAGATTAATGATATATCTCAATCACAAATTTTATTTGTCAAGCACATGCCACGAATTGGCCAGCCTCGACAGCGCTATCTATCAGTGGCCCATACCTGCCAAACATGTGGTTCGTCTAACAATGGTGAATACATTCATTTTACAAACGCGTTCAACTTGATGGCCATGCTTGGAAAGCGTACCATACTATCAAATTGTCTAAAGGTAATTACTTGTTGGCTGAATCTTGATTACTTTAATACAACGTAAGCCCGAGGTTTGAGAATTTGATGACCGCTGATGACCAATCGTAATACCTTGGTGGAACGCAGTAATGAAAAAAGCAATTAATGACAAACTACTTATGGTGAAACTTATGCGGTCGATGAGTGAGCACGATGTTAAGCGCGAACGCATAAGATGTTTTGTAGCTGATGTGAAATATGCCACAACGAGGATGCCGATTTTTTTAGATTCGATAATCACATACATATGTGCAATTCATGTGAATAACAAATAAATTAATGACTGATGCAGCGCCGCGATCTATCAGTAGAATGAATCATACGTGACAAAAATAGAATTTGCGCGCAATGTATTTGGGTCTGGATCACCGTTATACGGATATTTCGAAGATTTCTACCAATATGGAAAAAATGACACTTCACTGAATCTTTTCATTATTCTTTGAATTTTATTCCGAAATATTTGATTTGAAAGGAGAATGTGTGAATCAATATTTAATTCCAAAATATTTGTATCTGCTAGTACCTAGTCAGTGACAAGCTTATTTATCAACGTATGAATTTAATCTGAGCAGAGGATGCTTTATCCTCGCGTTAGTGCTTTATCCTCTTCAATATGTTTTCAATGCGGAATTTTCGTGATTCAAAACCAACTCGCTTCGGGCTCTTATTTAGAGGATAATTAAGGTACATTGGTTGAGAGGCGGCGCTCTGTTGTCGTGTTTTGTATTTCTTAATTGCAGGGTCGATTCGAAAATATTCTTGATTGTCTTCAACAACCTACAATTAAAATCTTAAAGTGTATTGATCTCGGATAGTGATGAGAAATAAATGGATTACGTATTCTTTATTGTCAGACTTTATGTCTGTTTCATTCCAGCAAAAAGTCTTGTTGTGTCATGCATATGTTACTACAGATTTACCTGGATTGCCGCTTTCATATACATTTATTAAATAGAACGCAATGTCGGATTAAATCATTTAAAATGAAATCTTTTCGCATCGAATTAAATTTCAAAAAATTGATATTGTAAATTTAGGAACTGTCAATTTCTCCTACTGTTTTATGTTCAAATATATATGATATTACAAAATAATAAAAATTTTTGCTTAAACCCTCCGACATACTCGTGCACACATGTTTTTGTTAAGATTGAGTCACTGATAGATCGCGCCGAGGAGGCGTGGACAAAACAAAATTTCTGATTGGTGAAACATCTGAAGACAACAACAAGTATGCGAATCTCCCGAATGAGACATGTATGCATATTGATACGAATCTTGAATATGTAACTCATAGAAGTAATATCTTTATCGAGTTTTTTCTAATGATTCGAATACAATAAATGAGAATGAATTACCTCCCAAAGGATGCTATCATATTCATTAATCTGTCATCTTGATCAACGAACAATCGATAACGGAATGAAAAGTTCGTTCAAGTGAAAAAACGTATGGTATGAAATATCAAAAATATCGATAAATATACTCAATAATGCATGTGATTTGTATACTGCTAGGAAATTCATAAAATACACATATAATTTCTTTGATGCATAACAGACAACATAATACTTTTTTATTTATAGAAATTTGTTTTCAAATGAAATTGTACAAAGCAATGTTAACAGCAACATCTAAAAAGAACCAACAAGCGAGCAACCTTTGATATGCGAAGAAGTACATAAAATAGAAACGTTCAAAGTTAAGCTATACCCCTACCCTTCCCATAGTTTAGGGTAATGAGATGAGCGTACATATATAAAAAAGTATAACGAGATAAAAATTCATTTTCAAATCGATTCGGGCATTCGGTTTTATCCACCGAATTATTACTCCGAGTTAAAATATCGAATATATTTTAAAATTTCAAATTCTTATGAAAGACGAATCTTATATTCTATAAATCGGTTTAAATGAATCAAATAATTTCGATTGCTCCACAGCACCATTGCACTACCCGAACACTACATACATGGTGGTGAAGAAATACTCTTAAATTTTGCATTAACGTGGGAAATAGCTGTCAGCTTTATCTTTTGAAACTTTGCATTGTTGGCATGTTAACCTACAAAGGGAAACTAACAGTCTCTTGGGACGAATTTTAGTGTCTAGGGATTCTGATTAAATATGTAATATCTTTCTATCGGACAAATTCGGGATTGGATATATTTGACACACAAACGCTGATTATTTTAAATAATAAAAATCCATACGGCTGAAAACAGTTCCCGGAAAAATATATGAGAACTTTATTTTCCAATAATAAGCTGAACTTTTTTAAAAATCCAACGTCACCTCAATGAAATTTTATTTATTTTCTCAAGCATGAGCCACAAATAGGCGGCGCTTTCGCGGCGCGATCCATTAATAACTCATAATCGACAATTTACATGCAGATATCCTTTCTCTAATTGAGACGGTGTTTTGTATCAGGTCGATACAACAATCTGGACGAACTGTTATTGAAAAGAAGATAACACACTGCAATGCAGTCCCATATCGGAAATTACTCTTCTTTTGCTAAGCATGACCCAAAGATGGACCCCACTCGGCAGCGTGATCAATCATCGACTCATGCTTGACGAAAAATATCCTCGGAAAATTTTTTCCATTGGGATGCTACTACAATCTCACCTTTTTCCTGAGCGACTCATCTCGATATGTTCAGTCGGTCGAAGTAAAACTCCATTTTTATACCAAGCAATATCCAGAGGAAAATCTCCTTCTGTTACTACGCAGAACTCTGCAAGAGGTTTCCCGACTTGCACTTGTGGAAGAGTAAATGATTTGATCCTGGGCGGTACTGGAATATAAGTAATAACAATAATAATAATGGAAGTAACGTTATCTAAATAGGTAAGGTTTCATTTGATGTGATAGACAAATTATTCAAACGAAATCTTAAAGAATTTAATGTATCTCACAGATTTAAGTTTGACAGAAACATATCTGAAAATTTTGATTAGTTGCCTGGTACAAAATCTTACTTTTAGTTAAGGTCTTCAACATAACGTTGGCCTATACCACGAGATTAATGCAGAATTATTCAAATTGAATTAATCAAACAATGAAACATATCAACTATTTCAATTTTTTACAGAATAACGGTATTTCTAACAACCAATCAAACGAAATATGAAATTCAGAAAAACTGAAAAAATTTATCAAATGCAAGCAACCGAACTAAATATATGTTATTTATGAGCTGAGTTCTATGATCGAATACTATGATCAAACCCGGTACACGCCGATATGAAATAAGTTCGGACTGAACTTAGCCTCGAATCATTCGCATCGCATAGAATTATAGTTAATTTCAACCCTCAGAATTGACTAATTAAAATTCAATTCAAATAAATTATTTCCAGAATTTCACGTACCGGCTATACCGATAATGTAATATTTGATTTAATGTGATTTTGAATATTTCGCTACATTGTAACTACGAGAAAAATCGATAAATAATTCAGGCTGTAAATTACATCAAATGACAAACTTTAATTCGAACTGACGTGTGACTAGTAGTGAGTACAGAGTTTAAGTCTACAAATTTTGATCCTTAAAAAAAAATTAAGAAAAAAAGAAAACGCCGAAACCGTCATGTTGATGAGATTTATGCTTATTATGCGCTGAAAAGGTCAAATTCATAGTTTTATCAAATAACTAAGTAAATTTACTTTCAAAGAGCAGCAATTTCACTGCATTTTTGTTACAGTGTAACTGTTAAAAATCTTCGACTTCATCAACACTACTATTTAATAGCAGTGTTGATGATGTTGAAGTTTTTTGAATCACAGAGAACTAATGACTTGGCATGGCCTAAATTACTGGCACAAACTTAGCCAATATTTCACGAGTGGACGTAAAGAGGTAATGAATAATTGTTTTTAACGAACTGTCCACACAACGAAAATTTATCGCAACGTTACTTGCGGTCCTTAGATAAAACTCGATGAAAAACTAGGCATAAACAGCGAGTACCGTGAATAAATCCCATTCACTGCTCACTTCAAATCTATCCATACATCGTGAGCGACTACTTTATACTCACCCATTACTTTCAATGGGGTTGACATGTTGGATTTCTTGTCTTTCAAATCGACTTGACAGGTATAAATTCCTTCGTTGTTTTTTCTGGCTTCGCGTATTTCCAAACTTCCGTTTATGTGGACAGTTTGTCGATGGTCGTTAGGTAGCGATATCTGACGTGACTCTGAAAAATGGTATTGCATGATGTATTAAACTGAACAATAGCAGCATGATTGGAATAGTATATATATTCGCTTGATATGTTATCTCATTTGCCATAACATACTGGCATTTAGATACTGGCATAGTATCAGTTTTTAGAATAATAACATCACTCGAAATTTCTGGTTACTTCAAATATTGAGGAAGTTTTTGTCTTTAAAGTGAAAGTTTGATGTCAGTGGCGCCTATCGCCGTCATCATCGGGCTTCAGATATAAATATCCATATTCAATAAACTTACCAATATTTTCACCGTCGTTTGAAAATTTTTGATAAATCCATTTCACTAGAAAGTCATCACCCGATCCAAGAACTGTACACGGTATTATAACTACTGAATCAATCAACGCAAAAATGGGACGATTTTGTCGGACAGAGAGGGGACCTGGAAAAGTTTGACACAAAGTTAGTAGTTCTCCCAAAACTCAAAAATACATATATAGTTTTTTCGGCAAAGCAAAATATGACAAAAGAAGCAGTGATTAAGTCGAGAAAACACGAATTATATCAGACGACTTTTCTTTGTTATTCACAATAGGTGAAAGCCGAGGTTTACAATGAAAAAAAATACCCTTCACAGCGATTTTCCTACTCCAACTTGCAGATTCTCTAGTGACATCATGAGCAATACATGAATAAATACCACCATCTTGCACCGATGCATCATTTAGTGTCAATTCACTTGAAATGGTAACCTCGCCGTTTCTGAATTAAAAATGAATAAAATTGGAATATATAACATCAAGGAACACTGTTGAAGGACGACACCGATGCGCGTTCCATCTGTGGTTTGACCAGATAAAATTGGGTATTGGCAAAAAAGTCTCCATTTCACTATTTTTTATTAAAGTTTTATAATAAAGCCAGATTCGAAAAGATTCGATTCGCAGTGATATGATATTCGGTTCGGAAATGAATGCATCTGAAATGCGTGTCTTACATAAAGGCTGGAGGACCACCGTCGATCAATTTATAACATCGCTCTAATAAATTGCAAATTGTATTCAAAACTACAAAAAATTACAGATAATTTCCATAATATTCCCAATGCAAACGACACAAAATGTTTTGTGAGTTTATGGAAATATTTAACTTACTCTGAAATATCTGGGTTTGGCAGAAAAATAGGAGAAATTCCGTTTGTAAATCCATGTGAAGACAATGGAGAATTTTCATTTGATATATCCGTATTTTTGTCAGTAAGGGAAATAGATTCAGTAGAATCATTACGATTGTGTGCTGAAAGGTTATTTGTTTGCTGAGAGTCGATTTTGGTAGTTTCGTCGCTGTGTATGACGCCATTGATTTCTTTTGCATCATCGACAAGTTCATTCGAAGTTTTAATTAAGAATCGAGAAGCTGTTTTTAAACCAGCTCCTCGATCACCAAATTCATCCGCACTCAGATGCGGATTGTCAGCTTTTAACCGTACACTCTCAGTTGCTTTACTCTTCTGATATTCCATTGGTAGGCCGTCCAGCAGCCATGTTATTGTCACGTGATATAAACCCGTAGCTTTGCATCGAAGCGTAAAGTTAGCGCCATTCTCCAACGTCCTCTTGTCGAATCCGGAATTAATGGTAACAGAATTGCCAGATACTAAAATAAAAAAATGACTTTGAATATCTTAAATAATAGGTGTCGGATATCTCAGTTTTTAAATAAGGGTTATTCTAAAATGTTACACAGCTCACATTTTCACAAGCACGAGGGATTTTAGAATCGACTCGAACAATTTTCTATTTCGAATCAAACATATAAAATACATCTGTCGTCTGTCCAAAAAATTACACATATGAAAAAATTATTTTTATTTTCTGGAAATTTTTGGATTTCTGAATATGGTATATCAGATCGCCGAAAACAATCGAATCGACTATTTTAGACAGTCCCAGCAGAAGAAATATTCAATTAAAGGATTTATTTTTCAATAACGATTACGGCCAATGTAGACCATTTGTGAATAAACCATATTTACTTTGACATGGCGTCTTCAACTAAACGATTTATTAGAATTTTAAAATGAAATGAACTCAAGTGAGGCACAGCCATATATAAATAAATTACGTCATTGATTGATGTAAACTTTGGATCGATCTGGACGAATTTATAAGGAAATCTTCCATTAGCCTTCACAATCAAAAATTTTATTTTGTAAGCATGCACTTCTTGACAGAACATGAAATAACAAGATTTTTTCTGTGGGTTTTTTCTCTGGGTTATTTCCCGACAATGCAAAATGGTAAATTTTGTGCTTACTATTCTGGTGAAATCTTGGGGAAAATATATTTGCGGAAGTTTGTATCACCCAGAACGCAGTCCATTATCGCACTTGAGTAAGCTATTTTTTATTGTGAATAAGACTTTTATACGCAACTACTTTTAATTTAAATTTCTAAGATAAATATTAAGAATCTCATATTACATCATCTGCTTCCTTTGCACAAATATGTAATAAAACTCAAAACACTACTTTGTTTTAAATTGATTCCGAATCTTTGCATCAAAAATATAGTACTCGGTTCGTAAAAAAAAAATCCTAATTCATTACGCTTTCAGCTAAACGAAATGAAATCGAATTAAAGTTGAAAGATATCATTTATTTCCAAACCGCATTTGCCCACCTGTTATTAACGGGTTTTTAAAGTGTTGAATATTCTTCTCAGTAATTATAACGAGAGCAAGCGTGTATTAGAGATACGACGATCGTATTAGCCCGATGTACGAATAGCCCATACTTGCTCGATGTTATATTAAAATAACTCAAAGATGAGATCATAGAGGACTTTAACACTGTTCAACTTAATGTCTTCTATCCACCCAATTATGTTGGCGATAATTATTTGAACAAATAAACTAATTTGTTACTGCGGTGTGTAGAGTTTGGTCAATGAAACAAAATTAGGTCGTAAAAATTGAATGTGAAGTGCTACTGCGTTGGTGGACCTATAATTTCGTATAATAAACTCAAACTTTAGACTGTTTTTGAGTGATCGCGTGCCAGTCTTATAACTTTTTGTGCTTATTACTGTTTAGGCAATTTTTAAATGATGATTCACGATCGACTTCTAACATACAATTCAATGCTATAGTGTTTTGTAAACATGGCAGCAAAAGACGCGACTAGTTAACTTTTGTGCTGAGAAGGATACAAATTATGGATATTGAAAGCATTCAACCAACGTTGGGAAGCAAATAAACGACGATATAAACGAGGCATGTAAAGACTAACTATGGCGTTTCTCACTTTTCAATTTTAAAATTGGTTTTCTTTTATAAAGTAATGGCATTCAGTCCTTTTTACGCATAGAAGGTGCCTTTATTGTTGATATTTTTCTGCTCAACTTGTGTCTGAAATCTAACCTAATATTAATTTAACGGCATTAAAATTGTCTCAATCATCCAATCTACGGTCAAAATTGTCCTACGTTGACTGGTAATGATGCTCCAACATAGTGATCACCCAATATAAGAACAAAACAATATCGGATCAAATATGTTTCGTTAGATATGGATTACTAATGGAACGTGACTTTGAGGCACGGTCCATCAGGGGCTCATACTTGGCAAAATCAAATTTCTGACTGGGATCGTCCTACTTATATAACCCTCCTTATATAACAAGGCATTTTCCAATCCCGGAACGATTTTTCTATTTAAGATACTTATGCTTAATAAAAAATTATTTCAAAATCTTTCAACAGAGCGTATTGTACGTAATATTTAGTTGAAGCAGGAACGGATGGCCAACTATGCGAAAGTAAGAAGTTATAAAGTATCTAAAGTTTAAAAAATAAAGGTAGATCATTTTGACTGAACCATGTCTTCTAATATTACGAAATTCAAAACATAACACTTTATTTTCATTCCCTGCGCTGTGTATAATGTGTATTATTCTCATCAGCCATGACATCTTTTTCTAGATTTTGTCACAATTTTAACGATGCCAATAATTCGATTTACTTGTTAGAATTAAGGGGAATGAAATTAGATACGCGTGTTGTACGCTTCACAGACAAGATTCCCGCCTGTTAGGCAACGACATTTCATCCCCCCCATTTGCCTGTCATTAAAGTACCGCTGGACTGCGGTGCGATGTTTTAAAAATTCATGAGACTCCGCGATCTTCCGTCAAATTTGGCGTCCAATATTGCAAAGTTTAAAACTTATCTTCTATCAAGCGTGAAACATAGATAACGACCTATCATAAAGCAACTTATCGAAGATCTCTGCTTGGTAAAGTTTCACGAAAAAATTGGCCTAACCCAACCATACCAAATGTAACCCCTTTATGGTACAGGTTAACATTTTGTTAGATAATGCATTTAAGTACCGGAAAACATTGAGTACATCAAGTGAATTCCCAATACACATTGCCCTTTTAAGATAAAAACATGAAGCCATATATCACACTGCAGGGATTTGTTTTAAGTTATAAACAAAAATCACCTGGCCAATGATTAATGCCCTTAAAATCTTCACAGACATTTAAAAAGTATAATTTTGAAAAATAAGATGGCCAAAACACGTTGTATTTTGACTCCTGAACAAAGTATTTAAAAAATACCTATCTCCTATTCTTACGAATTTCGGAGAAATAATATCTTTGTATGTTATAACTGGCTATTTGGTTCTAGTCATTCAAATGTATTCTGAAAAATATTTTATGTGTATGGTAATCCTGAATAAAATAAAATGCGCGAGTTAAAAATTCAAAACGCCAAATGTTGGGAACATGTACCACTTAAAAAAAATGCAAAAATTTTTTTTTATAATTAAAATTTGATTCTCGGCTCTTTTCATTTATGTGTGTGAAATATAATGACAAGGTGCACAGAATGCACAATTTAGTTGTACACGAAGTACCCACCCAGGTCGGTTGATTTCCACGGACTATGTCAATCGGTTGATAAATCGATTATACTTTCGGTAAGATGATCTAAAACTCGGTATTGGATAACTTTAGAACGCATTATCTTAATAGCATTGAATAAATGTGACGGGTACTGTTGCATGATTATATTAAAAAACCCATAAAAACGAAAGTTTACACCTGATTAACCCTGAATATAGGAAATGTTTTTTTCGATTATTCCACAGATTGGAAGACAGGTATTTTGTAAACATAAAATAGTTTTAACTTTAAATATATTTTTATAAATTTGTAATTTTCTTTGAACCATTTCAGTTTTCAAATATTCTGAACCGACTTAAATCTTAGGGAATATATACCAAATACCCCTATTCTGGAAGTGTTGGTAATGGAATACATCATCTTGTATTCAATAAAATTCAATTCTATGGGCATCGTCAACATTAAATATATAGACGATATTTAATGACAGCAAACTATCACTTTCCGTTTACATGAAAGCGATAACGGAATTGTCCAAGATGCTTGTTAATAGAGGTCACCGACAGCTTGTGCTTTCGAAACAGTGCCCATCTGAGGCCTGAGCTTGACAAAATTAAATCTGTGACAAAATTTGTCGAGGCATATTTGGCCACGTATTGCTCGCTGATGGATCGTGTCGATCGCGATTCATCCGTGGTCTATACTTTAGAAAAATCTCTGTGGTATGGAAATGGTAGAACGTGTTTTATTTTGCGAAATGTAAGTGATTTATCGATTTTATGTTGGCAGGTGACATATTTTCGAAAAAAGAAAATGGCATAATGGGTTATTTATTTGCCAATGTTGTCTAGGATAAGATATATTTTAAATCCGATGAGCTCCCTCGGGCATCAAGTGCTGCTATAAGCAAAGAATATAATTGGAGTTATTCTATGTAAAATATGCACTTGAATTTCCCGATTAGAATTTTTGCCACGCTCATGATAAAGAAACTTTCGTGAATTTTCGGTAACTTTGGGAATTTTCAGGAACATTCGATAAATGTTATATATTATGATGATAAAGACCAATAGCAATATTAATAAGGACCAATAAGAAGGACCAAAGTTGATTGCATATCGTCATTTGCATCGTTTTTGTTCCTATGTACGATTCATGATTAACTCAAATAATTCATGCTTCGGATAGATTCGAATCACCGAATCAAATTCCCCAGCTCTACCTGTGATAAAGTTATTGGGGACTTGTTGAAGGTTGAGAGAGTAACAAATAAAAATGATTTGAAATGACTTTTAGGGTGATTGAAATCTAAAAAAGCAATTATACGAAAATTCCCAGATTGTTTTTAATATTCCCGGGCCCTTGAAAATTCCCAGAAACTTTCCCTGGAGCTTTTCAAAATTCCCGGGAACATTCCGCCCATTTGCAACCCTATACATGACAAGGCATATTTGACAATAATTTTTCTGACTCTAAAATCTCTATCAAATGTCATCAATTGGAGTAGAATCAAAAAATTCGTCAACGTCTCATAAACATAGATTTTGAAGTACATACAAATGCAATTGGCAAAAGTAGTCGGGCATTATTTGAACTTATATTTATGTATTGATTGGCTTGATCATTGGTTAAGGGCAAGCTTGATCAGGCCCTTTTGAAAATATTAATTTTGATACTGAGGACAATGCAAATTTATACCGAAACGCTTTACTGTAAATGAATAACAAAATATTTACAAAGACGCCGAGATATGCGAGATTTTTCATGGTGTTACTGTGGCCTAATGTATCAACCTACATAAGCTTGATAATCGCGTATATTGTGATATTACAGGATCACATTCTTACCATAATCAGCTCTATTATAAAATTTAAGACGGCTGTACGAGTATATTTGTTTGTCGTGTTAGCAAGGATATGTCCACCTAATCAGAATAAAATTATCCACCCTTGCATACAAACGTTGAAGTCATAGTGCGCATACTCCATGAAGCAACAAAAAATCTAATTGCACAACGTCAGCGTGACGTCACGCGATGATTTCTAAGCTTTACTTGAGTAGAGCGACAATACAATTCAACTCGATACGCTTAATGAATTTACAATTGTATAACATGAACCGTTATGCAAAATAGGAACAAAAAGCATAGCGAGTTGTGGGCCACCCGCTTTGTTACGATCAAAATTTTACGAGACTTCGATTTGCGGCGTCTGCGCGCAATTTCCAATTTTATCCGTCAATTTAGTCTAGCATATGTCACTAGCTACGACCGCGAAAAAATTTATGCCTCGTGAGATGGCAGTTACGCTTGAACAAGCGCGGTTCGTCTGTGGCACACGGTGGACAAGGAGCATTTTCAATCTGACAGAGCGCTTGCCCAGTAAAACCGCAGGCCCGAAAAGTCAAATGGTGAAAATGGGATTACATCCTAAAACGCAGACGGACACTATAAATCGTGCCTGCTGTGAAATGGAAATTTACGAAGCCGCAATTCGCAGACGACCTAACGTGATTAGCGGTGATTCAAGAGACATGACGTCACGGAAAATGTGTTGAACTTGATTTTGAGCGTAGACGAAAGCCATTTACGGTTAAACGCATCAATGTTTTCATAATTGGTGATTTGAAGTACTGAATTTTAACAGAAAATCTCTGAATACAATAAAAATTGGGAATGAAAAGAATTTTTTACTTTACTCTGGAGACACAATCTAAAAAAGTTTACAGTGAAATATAGAAATAACTATGGCTTTGATTACTACTATGATCTCGTTGTCAATGTTGATGATGGGGTTATGTTCTGTTAACATTACATACAAAATTATTACTTCAAAAAATCATGTTCGACGTCACAAATAAATGATTGAATTGTGCAACAATGATTGATTAGTGTATTTACCAGATAGCATAATTTCGATAAACCTCAACGACTTGACAACAAAGTTATTACCCCCTCCTCATACATTTGTATAAAGACGATAAAATTAAATACTTAGCAACCCACAAATTCAGTAATTCGGGGATGATTTGGATTAGTCTCTTAAATTCGAAAAGTTCCCACCCCTATCCCGCGCGGACGGATCCAACGGCTGAACTCCGAGACGGCATGAGTTCAAATTTCCTTTTCGAAATCAAGCAGCCATACCAAGGTCTAATAGGGTGATCGAATGCACGTTTAGCCTGCGACACGAAACACAAAAATAGGCCAAGAAACCGAATACCGGTAAATAATGGGATTCCACCACTGAATACAATGGGAACGAAGTTAAAATTTGAAGGTAAAACCGCCAAGCACGGACCATACATGTGTGCCGCAGCCAATACGCTACGCAAAGTAGTTCATCCGTGGTTGAAAGATGGGATGAGTAAAAAAGTAAAGAGTGGACAAAACAATAAGGTGTTGAACCCTCGCTTGCAAGAAGTGAAATTTGACTTGGTTCTTTTGTCTCTTTTTCAGAGTTTTGACTTAAAGCAATTAAATGTATACGATTTCAGATAGCACGCATTCGCGCACACACCGCATAGATTGTGCCAAAATGACGTCAATTTGCAGAAGTACTGATCGTTGGGAGCAATTTCCTAACAAAATACCAAAAAACAGGTCACGTCGTCAAAAATACAATACTAGCAACTATCGACGACATTTGGAGATTACAATGCGTGGGCACGTATATTCGAACATAACTTATACCATTACTAAACATATAACTATAGGTCGGCGGCGTATTTTATTTGCAGGGGACACGCCGACAAAAACAGAACTGATATTGGAAAATCATTATTGAACTAATGGCTATTAGTCACAGGGCGGTAGGATACCTGTCACTATCTAATAGGTTCTCTTGTGCTCTCAGAAAATTATTAGGGCTATTTTCAAAAACGCGATTCACATCAATTGACAATAAATGGGAGAAATAATGATGAATGTCCTCCAGCCAAATCACAAGAATGCAGTAAAATATAATAAATAATATAATAGTATAGTCAATTCCACATTATAAAAGTAAATAAAAGCAAAGATATATTCGCAAACAGGCCACAAGCAACTAAAATTTCGTTTTCAGTTTGTAGAATAGATCATCTATTCTTAATTACACCAATTTCGAAATAAATTTAAAATACGATCCACAATCGAATATTTTTAGTCACTATGCGAACCGAATATTTTCGAGCAGCCTACTGGTGATTCCAAAATTAAATTAGCGTTTTGTAAGGCTGGAATTTACTCCACGCATCTTCAAGTATTTATTTCCGTCATTGAAAACATGTTTCCGCAGACATATGTGGTGTATGTGTTATCCCAAAACATGTTATAAAGGGTACGGCAAATGACATATATTTGCCTTTTCATAAATTTCGTTTTTCAAGCACGGGCGCTGATGGATCGCGCCTTACTGGTGCGATTCATCAATGGCCCATTGCTTGACAAAACGTTTTTAACAACGTTTTTTTATGATTGGGTTAGTCATTTTCCACATGAATAAACAAAGAATCTGTGCTTTGGTGATATCGCATACGTGTTTTGAGGTCATGAACATGGGTATTAGGCGCATAATAGTTGAATGACACGTATAAAAATGCATTGTTTGAAGAGAATATAATTGCATAGAGTGTGAACCCCGGATTATCATAAAGTCCATAATTATAGCGGATGGACTTGCGGGCGTATTATTGGCGTTTGGGAAGAATAGCCAGCAGGGTTCGAACGAATCTATAATTACTTGGCACAGACGAAAATGCTAAGTTACACGAATCTTAATAGTAAATGCCGGAATTTGGGTTACCTTGTTATTTTATAATCGATATACTTTATATTTTACCAATTTGGCGTGTGCTGATACAATAATGACAAAAATGCTTTTCCACATTCTTCGAATTAGATCAGGTAACAAACTATATAACATCGCCGTCTTTTGATTTCGAAATTTCCCGAGTAGGTGTGTATCCATATGAATGAATCTTGAAACAATTTCCGCAAGTATCGTTACCCGAAAATACGAGATAAATGTACAAAATTCGCGGTATAAAAAATTCTATAATATAATATCTCAAGTGTTGTTCAATATTGAGCTTGAAATTATGCCATGATAGCTTTCAAATCCCAATTTAAAACGTGTGGGCGGGAATTGATGCGTGAAACAAGCAAAAGAGCAATGATTTCACGACAACAAGAACATAAATATCACGCAAGGGATATGGCACTGACACAATGATTCGTCGTTACCAGTAAGCAAAGTTGATTATCTATCGTTGAGCGTGAGCAACAACAAATTTTGATAAGATCGTACAATTTTGTGACAACGAAAAAGGATGATTAAATCGTCTCGTAATGTTGTCAAATATTTACCATCAACCGAAGAATCAAATGCTAAACCGAACAGAATATAGAATTGACTGAAAATGTCCAACTTATCCATGTAGATAAATTTGAAAGAAAATGTAGGTATGAACTATTCACAAGCATATAAATGCGCATAACTTGAATCTGTTGTCGTTTTCGGGCACATTTGAACCTTCACAGCCAACTAAAGGATTAGACGCGAAAATAAGAGACGTGAAAATAAACGTAAAAATGAAGACTTTGACAGAAATCGAAAATAAAAGTCCCAAAAGACCTGTTAATTTTCGATGCAAATATGTCCATCTCCTGTCATCAAAGTGCTTTCCAATGTTTTGTTTCATTTATAAAAAAAACAATTTTGTTCAATTGTCATTTTTAAAATTAAAATTATTAATTGCGTCTTTAAAAACTTGAACTGTACAAAATGCATTTTAGGATAGGATTGAGTTCAAAAAAAAATTTCAAAACTAATTTTATTATTCTTGCCGGTCAAAATGGAATCAAATAATTCCATTTTCCAAATTCATTGGAATTCTTTTCTTTTTGAGTCACGCTGGCGTTACGTCATCATAACAACAAATCATTTCGCTTTTCCAAACCCGACCAAAAACATGTATAAAGTTGTGGGTTGAACAGGCGAACCGTGGCCCTCGGTGCGATACAATTTCACCCTTTGATGCGTTGGGGCAATGTGATTGTGAATGACAACTGAGTATATAAATAGAACAAAATAGATAAAAAGAATATTTGACGAATCGTCAGGAAATCTAGAACTCACGCAAGTCAACACGGCATCACAATAAGGAATTTTTCACATATTATGTTTGCCAAGCATGTCCCATTTACGATAGTATTGTTAAAGTGTGACATACGTGAACCATGCTTGACCATTTAAACTATGAGCTGAATTTTCTGAGTGTTGTGACAGTAACATTAATATTTACGCTTCATTGAAGGTATATTAAATTTGACCGAGCTTGGTCTGCGGAAAATACGCGCCTCGTGTCGCGCTTTCTCCACAGTCTATGTCTCGATCAAATAAAGTGTGTTACCCCGTGATGTGTTTTGCACTACGACAACCAACGACACAGCTTTGTTGTATGTTTGTCGGTATTCATAGTTGGGAGTTGTCATAAGCATAAATTAGGCAATGTACGGTAGGCTGTCACTTGCAACGGACGACACACCGAATCTTTTAGTGTTACTAAATGTATTTCGCATTTTTGAAGCATGAGTCTAGATTATTAAGGCTGTAAAAACACGAGGATATTACCTTCAATTTTTAATTCAACTTGGGATAGACGTTCTATTTTAAATAAAAAAAATTATTTCCAGGACCATTACGTAAGGGCGTGCCGGAATACTAATTTCAACTTTGTTTAATATATATTATCTAAATTTTATGTTATTTCGCATCTAAAGCGAATTAAAAATGCTTAAATACCTAATTAGGAGCAAATCCCTCTCGCGAATTGCATTTCGAGGATAGCAAAATAAAATATCGTATAAATACTGTCATTCGACGAAATGTAATAGTTTCTTGCCACCGATGATTTGCGAGGCACTTTTCTTTTTTAGGTATTTTCACAACAAAGTATACATTATATCAAGCGTGTCTGGGTTATTTCCTGTGCGTTGTAATAACTTTTTATTTGAAGCAGGAATCGCAGTAATTGCCTTGACTGATTTGTTCAAGAAAAATTTAAAATTGTGGTTTTCAAATTTCAGTATTTTAATCTATTTGTGGATATACGTCGTTTTTTGTACTTTTCAACAGCTACACAACTGCGGCGTGTTTGTAATGAAATTTTGTTTTCAAACGAGTTATTGACCGTAATGTCGGGACACATTTGACTGATAATCCCATTAGCCACCGCCGTTATTTAGCTAATTACAATTCAGAGTCGGTGGCGTCGCCTTTGTCCGATTAGGCCAAGTTAATATCGGTAATTGTGGGTTGAAACTTTTGTAAGTTTTATCCGTGGCCAAGTTCGTTTGACGGATTGTGGAGTTGTGAGTTCCTATCGATCATACATGATCGAACAAGAAATGTCATAATTTCCGAAACGACGGAAAAATGAAAATAAAGACTAAAAAGAGTTGATAGAATTCAGAAAATCGGATAGTAACATCCAATTACGATATTATACATGGTTTGGCAGAAAATAACGGCGTCATGTCATGTAAGCGGCATCATGTCAATTTCAAGCACATGGGATTCCCACAAACACAACACTTACAGCATTGTAAAGTCCAAAGTAGAGAAGTTCTATAAACAAATAAATTATTTTGAAACATAATATGTGTATATACTTTTAGGACATCCGTTTGTAATAATTATTGAAATCCGTATTTTTTAACCAAATGAGAAATTTAATTTTGTCGAGCAAGAGGAATAGATGGTCAGTGCCTTGGAAAGCACGGCAACTTCAACAAAAATATGTTTGCATAAAATATGTCTAACTGGGAAACAATGATAAAAGAATAATTTATAAAATTTATCATTTCAAAGTCGGTCTATTACTAATATAATACCAAAGAAGTAGAGTGACAGTTCGAAATACGGGCGTTTAGTATACACTGATTGTTTCGTACTTCATGTTCCATACGATTATTCAATATCAGACCGGCCCAGACAAGAGCGGATACCAATTTGCGCCACCTTTGTACCGTAATATCACATGTTTCCGAGATATCATGCTTCATCGGGAGACGACAAGGGGGCTTGAGAATCGCACTTGTATACGGGAAACGTTAATTCGATGCTTCAACAACACAACACCGCGTGTTTGGAACAAAACCTAACTTGGCAATGTAAATCAAGCGTGAGCAACCTCGTTATAGCGAAACAAAACCAAAACAAATCGCACAAATTAACGCAATTACCCAGCGTTTACCGTTCCGTTCACATCAAGACCGCTTTCTCGTGGCGGGTCCTACAAAAAGTACCTTTGTAACAGTAATCTAATAAAGATCTAACAAGTTAAATTGGCCTAATCATTCCCGCTTTATGAATGTTAAATTATTTATTTGAAAACAATTAGTGGTCAGTTCACAACAATGCGGGTTTAATAGAATAATGTACCAAACTGGACTTTATTATAAATTTCATAAATTCAGGATTCTGTTCTTCAGCCTCAAACGAGTAACAGGGACATTGGGCAAATAATAAAGTCAAATTTGAAAATTACCGCAAACTAGAATTTGCTCGCGTCAAAATTCAGACGTCAAATAATTTCCAATTTCTAGATAGATGATCAATGACTAATAATGATGAACTCAATTGTCCTTTATTCGGTGGAGAGTGGCGTATGCCCCCCACCCCTAACTACGCTAGTGTCCGTGGAAATTGCACAAATGAATAAGATGGCGTTGGTGGCGGCCCAAATACATGCTATAGAGCTTTTAAAATGCAATTAAGTCGGTTTGCCACAGTAATGGAAACGGCATTAAATTAGTTTAGTTGACGTGTCTTGCAATACAAATTTACAATTCCATCAGCGAGTACATTTGCACTGATGTTTGTATTTGCTCAAACTTCCAATTTAGTGGGAGTGTTTGCCCAACACAAGTGCAAAGGGGTATAGGTATGCAACTTTGTTTGCACTGCAGCCTACCCTACTTGTCTGGTATAATAGAGTAGAGAAATATAAAGATTAAGTATGAGCTGTGTATAGATCACGCCTCGGTGACACGACCCGCACATGATTAAAAAATCATATCATAAGTATAAAAGTACAATTTCCCGCCTGATTCATGTGACCGTTGAACATTAATTTGACAACTCTTATATTACGTATATCCCAGCGACATGTACATTATGATATTTGTCATGTTTCTTTGTTGCCCAGATTTATTTTATGATTACGACACGCGACGCACGATCGAACAAAGTAGATTTGATAGGGAAAAATGAAATCAGTTACAACGCCCAAAGGTACTACCTGCCTTAATTAAATGAGCAACACCCGAAGCAAAATATTACATAAATTAGCCCTGTAAATAATAAAAGTCGATACTATAAATCGATATCTATCAAGTCCGCAGTGGGTCGATTTTCATAAATCCCGGTCGTAAAATTATGAGCGAACGACACGTGTCTCGCGTTGTCCCACTTAGCAATTGTGTTCTCGATTATGATATCCTACCGAAATTTGTTCCTACTCGTGTTTTGGCAAACGTAGATCGAAATGTTCATATACAGTTTATTTATGGCTCATGGTCGAAAAACGCTTGATTCGATACGCACACTATAAATTTTTATGAGAGTCAAAAAAGACGTCATAAAACTCGATTCTAATTACTTTTCATTTGAAAAGGTTTTGCAACCAATATAATGTCAAATAGGTAATCTCATTTTGCAAACTTTCTTCTATACCATTTTTAAAAAATATGGATTCACATGTAGTTTGAAAAATGCAAATAAGTTTATCACTAGATCAGTTTAAAACATGCGTATGAGTATTGTTCCAAGCATTTGACACCTCAAGTAAACGAGTCGATCAGTAAGTACTATTCGATTTCTCCTACTTTTGCTGAAAATTGATGCGTAATTTTCTAGGTTCTACCACCAAAAACTCACATTTATCGTTCTAACTATTCGATTGGTTTAAGTACAACCCCAAAGGCGAAAATAAACACTACTACATATCAATTATTATTACAAATTACTCACCATTTGTTGTCTTTAAGGCGGTAAATAACAGAATGTTCCAAAGTGCGAATTTCCATTTCCTTTGTGTAAGCAATGTTGAAGTAAGATTTCGTATCCTCGCCACCATGTTGCAATTTTTATATCAAACCAAAGTTCCGATTTATAATCGTAATAAAGATACCGAGAAGGAAAATTTCAAAACTTCCGCATGAGCGTAAATTCGCCTTCAATTCTTACAGAGCTTCACGCAAATCCAGGCTGGATTTCATTTCTAATATAAAAATCGATGCGCCTTGGGTAAGCTCTCGTTACTTTTGTCCACAGAACTCCGGGAATGGTTGCTTAATATATCGAAAGCTTTGTGATTAATCTCCTAAATAAATCTATATTGTTTTCATTGTTGATCCTGTACAAAATAAAAATGAAAAAACAATTCAGCAAATGTGTACACAGCGAAAATAAAGTATAATATATACGTTATAAAAAAAGTGATCTTTAGCTTACGCATAGCACCTGCAAAGTCCCAGCAATAAGTAGGTGAAAAAGGTTGCCAATCAATTCGTACTAGTACCTTTTAGGTGGGTCAATTCGTACCCAGATGAAATTCACAATGGATTAACTGCGAAAAGTCGGTAAAGGGTGAATTATCTTAAGGATTGAATAAAATAAAATCCTAACTCGAAGGACCAGGCATTCTTAGTTTAAAACGGAAAAGACCGAATTTCAAGTGCCTATTAACGATGAAATAACTATCGCGTTTAAGATTTCATTTCCATTTCCGCGAACTTTACTTTGAGATAAAGAAATTGACAGGATTTTGAGAATCGTGATTATTTTCGCAAATCGCTATTTGATCCTCTTGCTGCTGCCGCACTGCTACACTAACCTTCGTAAACGGGTAAGTTTCCGCGAACATTCGGCAAGCGTACGTACGAATTACCAACGGCATTTTTTTCAGGGTGAGAATTGACCAATAGCTCTTAATAGAGCTGTATTCTGGTACGAATTGACGAGGGTACGAATTGATTCTGTGCTAAACAACCTTATAATATTTTTAAAGTCGACAAACATAAAGTCATAAAAAATAACCCCGCTATCTTGTAAATCTTGAATTATTGCTCCATAGCTCAAAATGAGCGCGATAAAGTCATCATCCGATTAAGATACTAGCCCAGTTTTCGCTTTATCCAAACGCAGATAAATACAATAGCTATTGCTCTGAAGACCAACACTTGAAAAAAATTTCTGCTTCTTACGACTAATTTTAATTTAACTTACAAGACCACTTTTGCACAATTCACCAATATGATAAGGAAAACATATATCGTGAATTTACTGACGACACTACGCCTACCAATGCAAATGCAGACTGACGATTAGTCTCGTTTTCAGTATAGCAACTCTCACTTCGTCCTCGCAGCGTCTGTTTTACGTATGACGTCATTTCGCAAGTTGTTTGGTTAAGTGGAGCTAAAAAACGGAAACATGCTGCTTTGGTCCAGTTATCCCCAAAACTATTTTAACACTTTACTCCAGTAGAAATATGGAACTTCGACGCAAATCCAGTATCGATCCATAAACATAGTATGCATAAAGAAACCGAGGATTTCTAAACTGTGTGTCGGATTTACAACTAATTTATTATTTCATTGTTTTACCGATTAACATTACCACTCTCATATTTCCCAAGCCTATGATATTGTTCACGAAAACAATACAGCTACAACACTTTTACTTTCAGTTTGATGTGCCAAAGAGAGAATATAGATTTACGCCAACTTCATTTCCAGTCACCAAATAACGATATACAGTTGTTAAAGCTCTATCAGAATATGTACACACAGCAGGTGTTTATGTCCCACAAGCAGGCTCCCAATCGTCTCCCAGTGTAAAGTAAACAGCCCAACATATTGAATAAACTTGCCAATACTAACATCATGTCCGTATTACATAATATATTATTTGCGTTACAGGTACCTAAGATAATATTAAATATCATGAACCAAATATTAACTTTGGAACTATTCAACAAACAATACCATATAGTAGTTACTCAATTGCATTGTCGTCTCGCTAACTAAACACTTGACATTATCTCATTGTTTCTTCATTCTCATTGGGTATTGAAATCAGAGTCAGATAAAATGATTTCGAACTATTCATATAATCTTCGACACAACATTCAAATCTGTGCTCTTTCCTAGCTTCTGCCATATTCCGGTATAAGGTACGACAAGTTCAATCGAAGTATATCCGGGAAGTGGCGGTTTTAACACAGCCAGCGATAGTAATTGCTATTTAACTAACACTACACGCCAATTGAAATTAAACTGTTCCGCACCCTGCCTTCGACGAGGTGTGAACAAACTGAGTTCTCAGATGTTGTTTGCCGCTTATACACTTTGCCGTTGTTACTTTTGTGTAGCTGTTCAACGGACAATCTAAATTGATACAGCAAAATACAATATGCTATGGCAATAGCATGGGTCATTCCGCACATGAACTGAGCTTTAACTAAAAGATGCGTTGGCATATGACAACATATTCATTAAAAGTATCTTTCAGTTGTATCTCATCTCACTCGGCCTTGGCGGGCAGATCTAAGATACCACTTCTCAGCTGATTTTGACTGAGAACAGCAATGGCCATCAATCACGTTGCATATTCGCGGAGGTACTTTCCAGCGTTTATCACCCAACTCGGTCAATGTCATTCTTCTGACCAACCACCCTTCACCAATCGACTTGCCAAATTATGAGACGGAGCGCGAGCACGAAGAAGTAAAAAGGTGGTTGAATATTGTTTGGCGCAGCGAGAGGCTTTGTGGAAAGTCGTAAGCTCCAACAGTCATACCTACAGGCCTTAATCGCAAAATTATAATAGACAAATCGATAACTGATGCTTTAGTGTCATAAATACGTAAAGTCAAATTAATTCCGCAAGAATAAATCTCTCTGCTTTCAACAAAACAACAAACTTAGTTTGTAAAATGATAATAATTTTGCGTTGAAATAATGCAAATTAAATATATTGGGCAGGAATGACCCATATCAGAAAAAAAAACCAAGCAAATATTTTCACTGATAACTCGACTACCCCTGGTCACAATCCGCTAACGATATATTTGCGCAACGAGAAACCAAGTAGTTGCAGTTACCTCATCGTATTATGATACGATAAAAGTGTTGTTTCATATTATCAATAATTTATTTTCATTCAAAACTAATTTTCATCGGCGCTACCCATCACCTGGCGTCAAGCTATTTATTGCCTATAAGTGAATGAAAATTTTAAACGCTCGTACATTATAATTTGCGGCAGCATGTAGTCTTAACTAACCAGATAAAGGGTCCCTCGTAACATGGAATATAACAAACAAATTCGCTTAATTAAGACAAAATGTTATTTTCTAGTCAATACGAGATATTATTATAACTTCACTGCTCAGGCAATAGTGAATAATTCTGAATACCATTGGGCGAAAAAAAAATGAAATTTTTTTCATTTGATTCGTTTAAATTTGGTGGTTTATCTGACAAGGAACCGTTTACCTTAATTTAATTTTCGTCCTTGAATCTGTGTTTTCCGCATTATGCAATCAACGGACATATTTCAGCGCATAATACTTATTGCGGTATCAAGTCATTTGTGTGACCTGTTTTAGAGTTTAAATTACAACTGGAGTTCCACCGAAGTTATTAGCAGAGTACATTTATGTTTAAAAGCACAATACTGGGTGCCGGAAAGTATATTAAAACCACGTATAAGCAGGTACATGATTTTAATTATCTTTTCCGGAACACGGAAAATTGTAAAACATATTCCAAATATGTAAATGATGTAATTAGCAATGGTAATTAATTGCGGGAAAATGGCATAGGTTTGAGATATATAATTTCCAGGATATTTCCTTTCAAGGTAATATTATCCACATATGAATTTGACTAGATAAGAGAAACGCCGATTAGTTGTGTTTAGGAACGTAATAAAAATTATTCAAAATAAATTACTATTTCATAGTAATTTAACTTCAAACTATCCCAGTCAGAATAATATTGTCTGATCATTGTTTTGTCAAGCATAGTCACTTATGGATCGCGTCGAACAGACGCGGTCTATCTGTGATCTATACTTGACAAAATAAAATTTCTGATTGGGATATCATAGTTTGTAACAGAAAGGGAAACAAAATTACGTAACTACTCTACATATATTGTTGAACTTTTTATAAGTACTACGAAATATGAGAACACACAGAAGATTTCAGTCTGCCACGGTACAACCCTTCTTTAATATCGGTGTCTGATTTGGGTGACTAAATATGCACATATAATTTCAATGGCGGGAGAAATTATCTACCTAGCAATAAACAGACAGCAGAGTCTTTCTATACACACACACATGTATTTTTGTAACGTTTCGTCTGATCAAGGTCAGACTTACTCAGACAAGCATATGGAATAAAGACAATGAAAAGCAGTAGCTGACAATATAAAAGTCCAAGATTTTAGTCGTGGTGTCGAAATGGGGTTACATTGTTAATTTAATGAACATTTAATTATGCGCATCACCAGTAATATATAGTAATCCAAACCCTCTTTCACGGCCCTTAATTTTCTTACTGAATAGTACAATCAAACCGGCTATTTCCTGTCGAGAGTACAGTATCTGAGAAGCCAGCATCGCAGCACTATTTTCGCTATTCTGGTCAAAATGCAATGGATACACCTCATAGTAATCTCTCAATCCAAACGATGTTTTTTCGTTTTGTTTCAGAATTCGAGTAATGCAGAATGTCTACAGCACTCAAACAAATGATTTCACGCCGCAGTACACAATTTTATATTTGGCCCAACTGAACCATTCATAAACAACAATAAAAACAATCCACACTTAACTAATATATATTCACCGTATTTTCCAGTAGTGGTTATCTGGTTTACTCGTTTATCCCTGACAGTACTTTACACAATATGATACTTTCCCAGCGCTGCGTATAGTTTTGTTTACGTGGTAGGTGGCTGCAAGCTCTCTCAGCGGTACTAGCAATTCCTACGGATTTTTTTTTTCGAAAAAAGCGGTTGCATCATATTTGAAACAAGTATGGGCCCTAGATGGGTTGCGACCATTTGAGGGTTGAGAACACGCACTTGAAATCTCGCTCTTTACCAAATGTTCCATTCATTTAGGATATCACCTTTGTCTAGTTTATTATTGTCTGACTTAGCATCATAACCTAATTACTGTCTGACGACATACGGTACGTCGAACATCGAATAAAAGAAAATCGCAGGGCCGTTTCAAATTGAAAAGTATAAAGAAAGCTTTGAAAACAATAATAAAAGATTAAAGAACGATGGCGACGCTTGAACGTCGATCCATCACCGGGATACTGTTGTTGAATTAGGCACAAAGGCCTGTTGTGCAGAGCAAAGGATATCAGTGTATTATGCATTGACCAAGTATGGATGCTGAGTAAATCGGTATTGCGTCGTGACACTGGAGTCATATAAATAAAATAATTAATAACCAGTAATACTTGATCGTTCCAATAATAATATTTTGTGTTTTTTCATAAGAAAATACGTTTGTTGTGAAGTTGTTGAAGTGAAAGGATGAATCTCAGTCCGATGTGAAAGGTATACCCGATCGGAAATTTTTTCCCAGAACCTTTTGTTAAGTATATGTCACTGGTGGATCGCGTCGATGGGACGCGGTTCATATCTTGACGCGTGCTTAACAAAATAAAATATAACATTGAGTATATTGCAAAAATAAATAAAAAAAGGAAAAGCAATATAAATCTAAAAAACGCAGTTCAGAAACTCGATCAGGGAAGTCTAGAAGAAGTTGAATAAACATGGAAAAATCATGAAAGCGAAAAATATAGATTTTTTTAGATTTTATTTTAGGTTTATTCAAAGGCAGGTCTAGAAGATTTCCAACAAAAATTATCGAGGATTACTAAAAGAGTTTTGAGCTGCTGAAACCCATTCAGTGTGTATCTTTCAAATCCCGAGAAGACATATATTCATACGAAACGTAAAGCGTGAGTTACCGGAAAGTTTGGCCCGGCCAGTGAAAATATTTTCAGCCATATCTTGCTAAGTATGAGACACGGGTGGATCGCGTCGTTCACTGTTCAAAATTCCGATGGGGTGGGGTTTCCATGTTATACAATAAATTTTGGAGAAAAAATTTGATCAAATCATTTACTGACAGTTTTATTTATACGTTATAAATCATTTAAAATTTTAGTTATAGGAAAGATATACATTTCTAATAATTTTGTTGCAAATTGTTCGTTTCATGTTTTCGCGCCTTTGCGTGGTCCTTGTAGCCTCGTGGCAATACCGACACCTAGCGTTGATGACAGCCACAAATTAATAATCGAAACGATTCAACGCTGTTGTCATTGCTTTCATTCATATTCAATAAAATTTCTGTTAGACCAAATTTTGGACCTAGTTATAGTGCACTCCCCGTATATACTAGGGACGTCACAATCGTTCCAATACCTAATGCAGCCTAGCATTTAATATTAAATTCGCAAAACCGAGTGGTTCAATCATCCCTCTCAAAACGCCAAAAAATATTTATGATATTTTGATATTCTTTAATCATTATTAATTACTTGAATATAAATAATGCTAAAATCGTGTTGTATATTCATAGAGTATCACAATAGCTTCATATTTGACCTTTTTGGTGTTCTTGATTCCGTAGAATACTTGAAGTTCTCGCTAAGTTTGAAACTTGATATGAGGGAATAGTTTGAAGCGCGATATAATCAATTTTTGCATGACATACCAATTAAGAAAAAAGGTCTGATGAAGAGCAACATCAAAATTCGACTTTGACACCAACTTAAAAAACACCTCGAATTTCAGCCAAATACCCAGGCTCGGACTGTTGCATTACCGGTATATACCAGGCTTTAACTTCTTGTTTTCTAGCCAAATTATACCAGTGGTAATATTGGCGGGACGACCCATTTTAAGCGAAAAAAAACTCGGCGATGAGTTTTGAATAGCCAATGTCAAGGACGAATTGCTTGCAAACTTGGTGCAAAGCATTTTTTAATTTGTTTTTTTCTTATCCAGATTTGTTGTGCACGGACTTTCTTCTCTGAAAATTAAATTTTCCTATCTATTGCTTGTGTTTGATGATATAGGCGACGCCATATAAAAACTTTGAAATGGATGAAAAATTTGAGATCGATTACGAGCGTCACAAAGAGCATCTGAAGTAGTGGTGACAACCTAGATTTCACATAAATTAGGTAAAGTAAAACGAACTAACAAGAAAACTAGTTAAAATATTACTTGGTAACCTAGTTTCGCTCCAAAACTATGGTAGTACCTAAATTAAAAACCAGGTGAACTAGGTAAACATCGGTTTGCTGCATTTTAAACATTTTAATAGATTTGAAGATTGAAATTATCGAATTGTTGATTTCGAATACATTTTGACAACGAATATTTGATTTACGTAGTTTTTGTACTAACAACTGCTTTTTTGACTAGGTACCGAGGTAATTTTTTGGAGTACCTAGTTAAAAATTAGGTAAATTTTCCGTTTTTATCGAGAAAATTAACTAGATAAAACTTCAAACAAAAAACTTTACCTAGAATTGCCAACACTAATCTGGAGTCAAAGCAACGCAATATACAATTATATCGAAATTAATACAATACCAAAACAGATACATGTACGATAAAACGATATCAGCAACTTTATCTCATAGAAAAATGCGCATTCTTCCGTCAGAACAAGCTAAACTTCCGTAGTTCACACCGAAAGTGAACACATCTCTTCTCATTGCAACCATATCAAGGCGATCTTGCCGGATGGTGTTATGATTAGCTAAATTTTTTGACCTACCATTATGAGCCCGCGTCCCTCGGCATCGGTTAGTCCGCTATGATCATGTGGCTGACATCGAGAAATAGTTGGCTCGTCAATTGAATGTAAAACACCGAAGAGTCCTTTGCACTTTCATTGGCCCGTTCCTTCACTTTAAACAAACCTAGACTTTGTAAATGCCTTTAGTGTCATTATGCAATATGCCTTGCGATAAATGGGTTTGCAAGCATCACATTTCCTAAGATATTAACAGCCAAATTTATTTTAATTTGTCGCTCTTGATAAGTTGTCAAATATGATTTTGTCATGAGCCACAGGCGAAATGCGTCTTGCAACGAAATAAATCTGACCCGGAGCATCGCAAATTGATGGGCATTCTCACAGAAACAACGTCGAATAATACTCCAACTGCAATGGCGTAATTGATTAAAATAAACTGTTCCCAATTTTGTATGAACAGAAAATCAACACCAGGGCACGAAATCTAATTTTACTATAAAACTTGTGTTAAGAAGTACTATATTCGAAGAAAAAATAATGCAGATCAAATGCAATTATGCATTAATATTGAAGCAATGAACATGCTTTATTTGCCTGTTTGTATCTAAAGAGAAATTTACGAATTAGCCTCCCGGATTTAAATGAATTCGTGATAACATAATACTATATTCGGCAATGTATCTATATAGTCCAAAGAAGCCTCCGAAAAGTATATGCATTTTGCTTTGTTAGGTTCTTTTTCACACAAATTTATAAACAAAAATTTCTGCGCAACCACATAAGCATTCGAAACGAAAAACAAAACAAGAAATACAACTTTCTCACCCGACGCTTGCGTGACAGCGAATTGCGCATACAGCGCTCGCTTTTTATCAGAATCAATTATTTCACTACAAAAACATTTGATCAAATGACAGAAAGTACAGTTACCCCTTATTTAGATCTACGTGTTTTGTCGCTCAATTCTCCAACCCTTTTTCTAGCCTTATAGTAGAACAGAGTAAAGAGCAAAGACGGATCAGTTCAGTTTTATATAGACTGGAAACGTCCAAACGCACATGATTTCTGCTCGAACCTGCCTAGACTTGCCCATACTCAAGGAGGGTAATTCGAGTGACCAACCCAAATAATTTGACGAATTAGGGGCATTTTGAGATAAGATGTGTCAAAATAAAATTAAGTTAAATAAGAAATTAATGGGGTTTAACAGAAATATACTTTTCCCAATGAGGGTATTTTTATATTTTACAAATATTACAAGACCAATCGGAAATTTTTGTTAAAACATTTTTTGCTAAGTATGCGTCACTGATGGATCGCGTCGACGAGACGCGGTACATCTGTGGCACATACTCGACTAAATTTAATTTTCGATTGTGTAGTTTTGAACTGGCCATTATTATTTTAAATCATCCAGCGTTCGAATATGTACAGTTAATTTCTGATGATGACGGATTTTGAATTTCTATTCCCATGTTCAATTCCATGATATTTTTTTGGAAAAAAGAAAATATACTCCATATTTTGTCCCCAATATTGGTTATTTTGGACTCTCAAGCTTAAATACCGTTTCATGTCATTTAGCGCTAAAATGAACTTTTCAAATAATGATGTATTCTGTTACTTGACGAAACAAATCTTGAGCATAGCTCATAGTTCTTAAAAACATAATGAATTTTGATAACGGCAGTCAAAATTTAAATTCATTAATAGAAAATATTCGTGATCTAAAGTAACATTGCCCACAATTTATAAGTTTTATTATTTATTTCATTTTTTTTTTTTGAAAATTTTTTTTTGCCTATCGGGATGTGATGAAAAGTGTGTATGTGAACAAAGTTTTTTTTAGTGCGAACAAAGATTCAAAGCTCCGGGAACGTTGTTGAATATCAGCTGGTTATGTTATCACTACAAAAATCCCCTCGCAGGAGCACACCCAACCAAACTTTATTTTTTTCAAGCACAAGTCACAGATGAACCACGCCTCAGCCGGTCCGCGATTCATACATGTTGGTGCAAACACTTTCTGATCAGGAACGTATAGGCGGGTAATATGTGCGAAACAGTTATATTATTTTGTCAAGCATAAGTGAAACAAGCCGCGGCGCCGGATCCATCAGTAACTGATACTTAACCATGCATGCATATTTTCCAGTTTGGCATGTAAGTATAAAATGCTTTATCTAGTTTGATAAAACTTTCAGAATCTGATCGAAATAGTAATGTCGAGATACGGCAATTTAGATTAAGGTGTAGATACATAATGGGCGTAGGAAAAAAGTCGCGCAATAAATATCGTCTAGAAAAATATCGAAAGTGCTCTCAAGGAAATTAAATAACAGAACAATAGTAAAACAATAGTTTTTTTTTTCAATAGTGAATCACAAACTTGCATATTCAGAATGTACTTTCAAATCTGGATTAAATTATCAGAAAACGATAGCAGAAACTAAACTATTTCATATTTATCATTCAAATTATTCATCTTGAAAATCATATTTCAGTTTACGTCGATATGCATTTATTTACGATATTATTTACTTACATTAAAAAGCGAAATGAACTATTTTTAGCATAATCCTGAAGTACTAGTGATATGAATAAATGATAATTCGTGTCAGTTGAAAGTAGAACTACATATTTTTATACAGAAATCGATATTTGTTATGATAGCTAAATTATGACATAATAGCCCCGGGAAATTTATTCCACGTAAAAGAAGTAAACTTTCTTAGACAAAGACACAGTATATAATACGACGTTGCGAGGTGAAAAGATCATAAAGCTTCAAATTTCACACAAAATTGTGACTAAATCTTAGTTGTCTGACAAGTCTGTTCCCACGATGCCCAACAGAAGAATTAGCCGCATACTACTGCTTCTAAGCTGTGTTCTACAACATTGTTTGACTGAAGGTATGTATTCTAGTAATAATGTAACACTTGATTCCAAATAGCAGTTAACGACCAACGTGCGGTTATGGGGCTCAATGTCATGACTCATGGGTAGGGCTGGGCTATTTAATTCGGTGGTTTGCATTGATTTGAAGAATGAAATATTCGAATCAGTCGTGAAACGGACCCAATTAGATTTTTTAAACATGAAACGCAGATGACCCACGACTCGACGGCGCGATCCATCAGTGCCTCATGCCTAACAAATTTTACAAAAAACACAAGCTACAGATTTCAACATTTTGAATATCAGACAAATATTAAAGGTAAAAACGGAACATCTGTTATTTGGACGGAATTAAATATTCGATCCGATTCGAGATCGCAATAAAGCGCATCAAAATGCTTTTCCTCGTGGCACGCTCGGTGAATTGTTGTATCTATTTTAATTTATATTCCTAAATAATTGTCTGAACGCAAAATTTTTACCTGACGGTTAATCAACTTTATACTAAATACTAGCTAATAGCCGTATCAATATGTCTAAACAAATCACGAATATATATTTATGTTTTGCAGAGTGCAACTCAAGTTCTTTCGTTTTTTCGGGAGGATATCTCAGATATCTTGGAACGTTGCCAGAATTGTCGGTCTTCACCATCTGTAGATACGTGGAGACAGACTCAAATGGCTTCACACTTGGTGTCATACAAAGTTATTCGACAGAGTCCCAGGTTAACGCATTTCTCGGATATGGCGTTGAAGGCGACACGGGATTTGACGTACATCTGAATATCGGTGGCTATCATCACCAAGTTCAAGTAGACGCTTTTCCCCCCAATAGTGAGATGTTCATTTGCCAAGTTTTCGACACGGTGGAAAAGAAACTTTATAGATATTTGAACGGAATATACGGAGGAGCGATAACCATAAACAACGCTAATCCCTTGGACGGAGGTGGCGAATTGCTCATTGGAAAATCCAGGAATTCCTCAATGAAAGAATACACTGGGAAAATCAGGAATTTCATGATTTGGAACAAAGCGCTTACTAACAACGAAATTACGAATATTTATAAATCAAATGTTTGTCCAGAGGGTGCCATTGTAAATATCAAATATCATAACGTGCAACAGTTCGGAACGTCCATAGAACAAAAAGGTATTATATAAAGTTTATTATCCACGTCTTTTAGTACAGATTTAATCGGACTCATTATTCTTTAAATTGACGAAGGAAAGTTGGGCAAATCCAGCAATGCTAACACTGACGTGGGTTTGAAAACCTTTAAATTTACCAAGCAAATGTCCATTACTGCAAAAGGCATGTAAACTATGAAGCATTGATACCCTCGGGGGTGCATAGAGTTTGACCAATATTGTGATATTTACATAAGTAATCTTTACTTCTTGTTACAGAGTGTAAAGGCTCGGACATTGTATTAAAAAATTCCAAAGACATTGTACAGTATATCGAATACACGGGTTCGGTGCCACCATTGAAAAGTTCGACAATATGCGCCTGGGTTACTACATCGGTCAATGGGTCGATTCCGGGAGCGGTTGGCACATTATGCCGTTGGGACCAAGGTGAATGTTATATCATCAATAGGAGAGTTTGTTGACGGGATTCCCCATTTACAAGTTGGCGTAAATGGAAAATACAACTACGTAAAGCTAATACTAACTGCAAATACTGAATATAACTTTTGCCTCGTTTATGACAATATGTTTTCTAACAAAGTTTTCACTTATCTCAATGGTGAATTGGCCACAGAAATTCAGTTTGAAAGCATTGGTGAAATACCTGGAGGGGGAAAAATCATAATAGGACAAGAGCAGAGATGTTCGGGGGGATGTTTTGATAAAAATAAAGCATTCAACGGGAAAATACGAAACTTCACAATCTGGCCAAGATTGCTTTCAATGAAGGAAATGCAAGACATTGCGTCGTCAAATAAATGTCCAATTGACGACGTTGTTAATTTTACGTCCGACAACATTGTGATCCACAACGTTGAATCGGAGAAATAAATGGTATTTAGCAATGATGATGATGTTCGTCTGAAAAAAAGTTATACAGGGGACCTTACCCAGTCAGAAATTTAATTTTTGAATGTACACTCACAAGATTCGAGACCTTCTGCTGCTACCGCCTGGCATTCAGTTTAAATGTTAGTTGTTTGTAATTGCATTAACCCAAAGCTCCAAATCAGAGCATTCCTATCTATTGTATGAAGTCTGTAGTGTAGCGTATATTGATTCGCGCACATCCATATTGAGCATGGAGTGGAGACTAAAACTTCCACCGATAAAAATTTAATCAATGTGTTGAAAATGCGACCCAAAAATGCAGTCTTCAAACAAAAAATCATTCCGACAAATTAAATATCACAAGTTATCATTTATTGCTAGGCAATGCTGAACATAATAACATAATGCTGGTCATATGCGTAAAAAAGCAAAAGTTCTATTATAAGAAAAATAAAAGGTAACAGTAATATATTATTTTGGCAAATCAAACACGTAACGAACTTCTGTAGGTACACTTTGACAGACCAGAAATAGGAAAGTCCTTATCTGAACAACTAGGTATTTTAAAATTCTAATGAATTTTAGCCTTATTTGCAATTTCAAAGAACACGAGTTGAAAAAAAGGATATGTGCAGGTTCACAACAATAATATTTAATTGTTGGAACTCTAGGATCTCGGTAATTCCGTTAAAAAGGCAGTTTTGTATAGAGTGTGGGTCCAGTTCTCCAATACGTACCACACGTTATTTCCATAGATGGATAGGACCAATGTCCAACACTAACACCTACTGAAATGTGCTGAATTCTGTGTTCGTAATAAATTAATTTGCCACAAAATGGGTTCAATATGCCCAAATTTCAATGAAACTAATTTCAAAATATTTATCCATGATGCAAACAAGTCATGCTTGACACACTCTTGTCGATGTATAATACACTAAAAAAAGCAAAAAAGATGAAGAAATATGTTCAAAACAGATCTCACTCTGCAGGGGGAAAAGCAAGATTAAGACAATTATTTACAAAGCTTGGGAAACTAGAAAATATGGCATAATACTGAAAATATTAATAAATAGGTTGAGAGGTCAGACTGACAGCACGCTGATATAGAGACAATAAAAGGCTCACATTTGATGAAAAAATCTGCTTTGACAAATTTTTCAGGCATGCTACAATCATCCGAAATTTTTATTCAAGTTTGAACCACAGTCAAACCAGCCCTTGTGGGCCACCAGGAGAGCAGCTGCTCAACAAATCAGGCTTGAAAATGGAAATATTTCACCAGATTCATGTAAAAAACTATTATCAAAGAAACATGAAAGTGAACGAAAGAGAGAAGTACTATAATTGTGAGTTAAAAGCTTCAATTGGTTTAGAAAAAGAAGTACCATATGTACTATTCCAAAATTTTAAATACTGAGATTAGAAAAAAATTGCTACACATATGCTGCAATGTGAAAATAACTTGGTAAGGAAATTAAGCTTATGCTTTGCCCCTGATAAAACAAAAAATATCTTTCAGTAAAATTCAAAATTAAAGAGGCCGAGCAGAATGCTGAAATTAATTTTGAAATGATACTCTTTGAATACTCTTTAAAAAGGGCATGATATGTAATCAGGCGCAAAACAACAACAAACCAGTTCGAGACAATTAAAACCTATGTTGTGCATTGGGTTTGAAATAACAATTAGAAATGATCTGCCCAAAAGTGTTTTGTCAAATAGGGTTACTGATGCACAGCAGTGGAGGTGTGATCCAGATATGGCTCTTGTATGACAAAATCAAATTTGTTCGCAGATGAATCACACTTTGGCACGATCCGTGATGCGGGAATCTTTAGTTCCATAATTTTGTTTATATCCATCTGTACAAATCCAAAAGGATGCATGCTCATGAGTGAATTTCAAAAAAAAAAAAAAAAAAACTGCAATTAGGCAGTGTGATTCATCAAAAAACCATCTTCAACCGAGAATAAATATAAAAAGAGGTTTTTGAAGAGAGTATTTAAAGTACAACAAAATCTGAATAAATAGTCATTTTTAACTGATCCAGAACACAAAAATGAAATAAATGGCAATGAAAATTGTGCAAATTCTTGGAATCTATGCACCGTTTATGTAAATAAAATAGTATGATAATCGGGGATATTCAGGGAATTTAGACAAAAAAATTCCAATGTTTTCGGCGTGCATATAAAAAATGACGAGTAGCACGACAACGTGTGTCATAGTTTGAGCTTCCCAGTATCTAAACAATAACACCCAATATGATAAATTAATCAAATATGATAATTTGGACAAATATAGAGTGGCTGCATCAGGAAGACTAATAGTTGTATTAAACTTCCTCAATGTTATATTGTCTGTTTAAACAAAACAGACAATAAACAAAACCTGAATATCTATTCCTGTGACATTTGACCTGACAGATAGACACATACTATCACAATGATCCCATATCTGGATAAGCCTTCAACCTATCAGGAAATGCATCCATATATAGCACTGGATCCGCTCTGAAATTGACCGTTTTCAATGGCAATGTTCCATATAGTTCCATGAATTTATTCATGCAGGTTGATCTGAAGAGAAAAGCATTTAAGGAATTACATTCAATAATGATTTGTTGTACTTTACATGTATAAGCTACTTCAATGTACTGCACAATGTAATTGAATGTATTGATCAACCAGAATAGGTATAAAAGAATTTTCCATTGGCAAGAAATTCTCAAATTAACAACAATTTGAACCAATTTCTATGGTTAAACATTTCCAAAGCGATCATAACAATACCATGAAAATATTGTGTTATTAGCCACAATTAACTGAAAATATAAGATTCAGTAATATGCGACAAGGGTTTTGGGCGAAAATTTCATTGGTCGTAATGTGATTTTATATATATCGATATTTCGAAATACTTTGGGAAATCTTGGCTATTTATAAAATAATTCTATTGATATTTTGAAATCGAAGCATATTCAAGTATACGAGTATGTATGACAGAGATTTTTAAATTGTTTTTAATATTTTTAAGCCCCGTCCAGGTATGGGCTAGACCTTACGCATTTCCAGCATGTCTTAAAAGTTGATTAAAAAGAAACAAGCAAGAAGTACATGATTTTGACATCTCCCAGGCCAGATACCACTCACCGTGCTTTTTCATAGCGGTTCAGTTCAGTTTGAGATGTTTTCCGCCTAGAGTGCAGTTGCAGGTACTATATCTTTTAGAAGCCTTTTGCAATAGTGGCAGTTAGTTGTTTCCTATTAGGCACTGCTTCTAGCATCGCCCAAAGTGAATTTAATGATAAAATAATATGCAACATACCGCTCCACCATGTGAGACTGTTCAAGTGATAAACCTCCACCTGCCATGAGGCATTCCGAACATTTAAACTTTTTCCGTGGAGTAACTTTAATTGGAGCCTTCCCTGTGTAGTTGCTGATTAGGAAATTCATAGCAATATCTTCACAATTCATGTGGCCGTCAACGAAATCTCGAACACCATCTGGCATTCTGTTTTAATGAAGCATTCAAAGATATGAATTTTTTTACTTTACAAGCGTGTTTGATTTATTGATCATAGGCCATGAAAAAAATTAAAAGTGGCCAATATCTCAATAGCAAGAACAATTATCCTTCTGTCACCATCAGTAATAACATGGCTCAAAGTCGAAGCAGAAAGAGTGTTTAATTATATTTCATACGAATTGATCATTAAACAGGAACTCCTGCAGCAAGTATAGTTTAAGATAATACAGGAAGTTCCCGTAGGAAATACCGTTTCATGAATATCCTGCCCATAATCAATCCACAGGCAAATCTAATTGGTTAACAAATTCTCATTGGGTCGATATTATGAGATGGCAAGACGCTAGCAATGTTGTTATCTAAATGGCTTTGTATTCAAAATTCTATTCAAAATTATTCTTTTCAATTTTCCCAACTTTCTGTCAAATCATTTTTTTTTTTAATTTTCCCAAATTTCTGTCAAGTCATTTTTCTTTTCAACTTCCCTAGATTTCTGCCAACTTATTCTTCTGTTCATTTTTTCCAAATTTCTGCAAAATCACTTTACTTCAAAATTATCATACTACTCAAATTTCAGAATGTTGCAGATAATATAGTTTTTTTGCTTAATGATACCCGATACCGACTACGGCCCAATTACTGATTACATAAGTACGTTTTTGCTTACTCTAAAACTAGGTTAAAAGAATAAAAGTTGAATTGGGAAATAAAGCAGAACTTGAAGTAAAAAAGGCAGACACATTCCTTAAATAAATTCTTTTGACAGGTGAAATCATTAAAAACAAATTACTCATTCAACTTACTTATGCCAGAACAAGTGATTGAAATATTTGTGGTAAAATGCAGCACCAGTCAGAACAATGGACACATCATTCGTCCATTCAGACTCGTATTTTAGATGACCATTCTCATCCAACAGATGTAATCTTGGTGGGAAGCCAACCAATCTATCAGGGAATTCTCTCCATACCTGTACAATAAGAGAAGTATACAGGCATCATGACATGGCATATACAGTATACATGATTCATCAGGAACGAAATTCTATTTTACAAATGATGGTAATTACAATACATTTATAGAAAGCAATACATGAATACAAAACGAGTGAGCACAGTGAAGTAAAGTGAAAAAGGGGCAATGAAAAATAAATAAAACTGCATTTGCAATTTGGTCCTTTCTTTGAAAAGTCCAGAACCCTAGTAATAAAAAATGCATTTGAATCATTTTTCAAAGATTTTTGTTTGTAAAAAAACGAGATGTTTCACAGATCAAGATACCCCTTATAGAATCACGCAGGAGAATAGTTCAAGATATTAGATGTACGAAACGCTTCATAATAATTAATACTGCTATGGAATATATAAAAAATAATTCAGAGAAGTCAGACACTCCAAGAAAAAAACTTTACTCCAACTTCTGACCTGATAGCCATATTCGATTTCATCTGCAGTTAACATAACAATATCATCATCTATTGCAAGTATGGCTTCAGTTTCAATATCAGTGAATGGGTAAAATCTGTAATTCATATGAACAAAAAAAATAATAATAAGAAGTCATAATAATAATAATAAAACTACAACATAAAAAATTTGTTGCTGCAAATCTATCAGACAGAATCTTCCAGCATGTTTCATCAAGCATGGATAAGACATTACATTGGGGTCTATCTCTGGTTTGAATAAGTCAAATGAAATATAAAAAATATTTTGATTTGGATATATATTTACATTAAAATGTATCAATTTTGCACGTGTTTTAAAACTATTTTAAATGCCTTTGGCGTATCCAAGAGCCACTGGTATTCAGAATTTAGCAAAAATATATTTAAGAATATTCGCGTTTTCAAGCTTACTAAACATTTTAAAAGAATTCATTTAAAGCTCACCAAGATGTTCATTCCTGAATATTACAAGCCAAAAAACAACAATATTCATGTTCATTAAGTAAAATTAAGAGTGACAGCCACAGTAACTTGCATGATTGACAAAATAAAATGTGAGAGATGATTACCTGTTGCTAAGTCTGTTGGCAGAAGTTCTTATAACTTTAATTGGACGAGTAAGAACAGGCCATTCTTCTTTTGGTGGAGGAGGTTTATTCTGATTGTTCCAAACAACGATAACTTTCTTCAAGCTTGGTACTTTATCGATAGCAGATACAACTTGATACAGGCTGTCAATTCGATCATATGCCAAAACAATTGCAGTGAATCCTATAAAAAAGGTTTTTTTTTCTGTTTCCATTTTCGAACATTTATATTTAAAATAATAGCCAAGGAATATTTTAAATCAAGACCATGACAATGAAATGACGGTATGCAATTGACAATGTTAATAATTTTAAGTAAATCAAGAATTTTTCGTGCGCCTTCCCTACCCTGTGGATTATATGAGAACCGGTGAGGTTATCGAGCATCATTCTGTGGGTTATAGTGTCTCATCCAGAGGCATCTTGCATGTATTGCCCTTTGAACCCTTTTTCGTTCATTTATCTTGATCATACTTTGTTTGGGTTAGAATGCTTAGATGTTATATTTGGCAGCTACTGTCGATTTCAACACACCACTGCCGCCCACATTGATATGATATTCAGGGTATCTCTTATTTTAAACCTCATTACATCCTAGGCAATAAAATTTAATAAAAACATATTTTGTTGAGTATGTGTCACTACTGGGATTGCGCCGCATGCAGAGAATTACTCTCGGTGGAAAAAAAACTATTTTGTTTTTATCCTAATAAAAAATGCATAACTTTCCAGTGCCTTGTGCTTACGGCATCTTCAAAAAATCTTCAACATCATCAAAAATACTATTTAATAGCAGTGTTGTTAATGTTGAAGCATTTTAGATCATCAGCAAAAAACTGGAATGTCAGACACCAAGAGGAAAGGTTCTGACTATTCATTTTATGTCAAGTTTTTACCATCTTCTTTCGGTGATATCAAAGGAAGGAACAGAGGCGATTTGATACTTTTCAAACCAACAGGTTGATTCCAGTCTTCATATTTCAATGCCTTATGAGAGAATACTCTGTCGTTTATAATGCGAAGAGTCGTCAAAGCAATAGATGACATGGAACTGAAATATTTATCCCAAATCCATTTGACCTGATAATCAGAACATTAGAAGTTTTAGTAAATTGCATTGATCAAAATTATCGTAGTGAAGTGGGAAGTATAATTTACAATATGTGATACAATTTGTAAATTATATAATATTCAATATCCCATTTTGAGAACATTCTGTCATGATCCATATCAGTAAAGCCAATTCAACAATGCAAATGTCGGTACATATATTGAATTTGCCACAAAAATTAGTACGAGGCACCAAAAATACTTTATTATGAAAATAGTAGAAAAAATAAGGGTGGTGGATGGTTTCACCATTGACCATGATCACTTATAACACTCTACTATAGCATGTAATATCGACAATTCAACAATAGTAGTCTAATCTGAAGTAAAAACACAAACACAAACCTGTTTCTGTTTCAACTGAACCTCAGTAGGTGATATTTTCCTGAGCACATTAACAACATTATTTAAATCCTCATATCTAATAGTGACAGAAGCACGAGTCCAGTCAAGTACTTCTGAGAATGGTTTGACATACCCATCAGTTGCAAAAACCGGTATACAACCTGCCTTCAGTACATCAGAAAGCGAGGTTTGACCTAGGCGTGCACTTCTTAAAATGAGACAAAAAATGCCATCTTGAAGAATCTGGAAATGATAACATTAATAAGCTTCATCACACACTTGCAACATTTTATTACGAATATCTCTCATATATTTTAATCGGACACTACATGATAAATAACGCAGTCGCTGGCTTTATATTCTATGCCCTCTATGCCTGATAGACAACCTCTCTCAGTCACTACTTCAAACCTCATTTATTAAGTCAATTTAGATTGAAAAAAATGGAGCTAATGATGCTCATTTAGCCAATATGACGTGACAACGAGTATTCACTAAATTTAAAAATTTAAATGGTTAAAAATCAAGATAATAACATGGAATCAAGATTCTGTCACAAACTATAAATGTAGTGAATCAAAGTGGTGTAAAGTTTAAAAGATATCTAGAGGTTCATTGAACAATTTTAATTTTTTAATTTCATTATAATTGAAATTAAATTGAAATTTGTAAAAATATAAGATACTACTAAAGATTAATTTGTCAACTATAGGTATCCGAAATTTCAAAAATACATAGAGAACTGAATTCTTATAATAAAAATAAATACACTTTTCTAAAAAAAATTTGAAATGATTTCAATATGTTGACATAAAATATACCTCTGGGTATTTTTCATGCTTAGTCTGCTTGTTATTACATCTTCGCAACTGTAATGAAACATCTTCAGGTACATTTCGACATTTTTCAAGCAGAAGTACATCATGATGATCAGATTCAAACTCTTCCAATAAAGACCTGATAAGACATATATATGGTTGTATTAACAATCAACATACCAGTTTATTAGATTATAATATGAATGAAGCCCAGTGACCAGTTCCAAGTATTTACTGTGAAAAGGTACTTCTTAATAGCCCACTATTATAAACATTATTATTTAAAATATTCTATAGATTTATTTATTGGTTCAAGTAGCCTACAGCAAGGGTGGTAGTACGGTTTGGTATGAAATTTTTATCGTACTTTGAACCAGCAAAATAATATCATACCGAACTTCATAGCTGTACAATAAGTTCGATCAATATTTTTCATTCATCATACTAAATTTCATACCAGTACGAAAACAGGTATGATTCGCTAGGTAGCAATTTCGAACCGCACCAACTACCAATGTCCAAAACTGCCTTATTTGTGAAATCTGGACCTGCGAGACACATCACCAACATCTTTGATCAAAGTGATACAGTTTTATGCTATCTGGTTCAAAATCTAGGACAGTAAAAGCGATATACAACTTAGCTCATCTAATCAGCTCGGGTGAATTAGTTGCCTTTTTCATTGCCCTATCACAATTGTCCTTCAGTTTAAAACATTCTCTGATAGACACAACTATATTATCTGCGCCCCGTTATGAAACGGCATAGGCGTTAAATAAAATTATTTTTTGGAATTCATTCAAGAAGAATATAGTGTAAATAAATATCGAACTTCGTACCGTACAAAGTACAAAAATTGGGAAATGCGCCATACTGTACTATCGTACCGGGAAATTCAATCATACCTTACTGCAATTCAGACCGTATTACCAGCCTCAGCCTATAACAGTAAAAAATTGCTAATCTATACAAGTTATTTTGAAAAAAAAAACGCTCTCGTTACAGTAGTATTGCCGCAGTCGCAGTGATTTCTCCATCTCGTTCTAGTTAATGTGCTAGAATCAAGATCTAATTTTTTCCATGTGAGTTTTAAAGAAATACTCTTATGCGTTTTCACCATCCATTGCAAAGAGGTTTAAAGCACTCTAATAAAACAGGCACAGACTATGATAATTCAGGATGGTTTAAATAAAATAATATGCTATTTATTAATAAAAGTCTATTACACTTGAGAAATTAAGACTATTATCTAAAAGTAAACAATAAAGTTGTATTTCTGTGTCGATGTCGATACAAGGGTTAACAAATACAAATCACTGAAGTAATTCAACATGTTTACGAACTACAGTACTGTAAGCCAATTATGAGAATAATAAATTTTATTCCATACCCAATAAAAAAATGTAAAAAGAATACGCAATTACCTAGTTTCTGAATGTATATTGGTTTGTGATGAAATCAACAACCATGGTCGAAATATATTTGGTGGCTTGTTTAGGAGTTCGACACCATTCACTACAGAGCTAAAGACAGGAACGCTGACATCAAACTCAGGTCGATACGTCCAATGTGAGAATCCACCTCCTGCTACAATTGATTTTTCGTGAGGCACATCTAATACTGTATTGAATTCGGGTGAACTACCTGGCAGCATATTGAATATCAGATGATTTGAACCCTGATTCCAATAGGGCAATGAAGCCAGTATTTGAGCTACATCTTTGACATTCAAATTGTTTTGATTGAGCATATCCACAGGTGGAATAAATATACAAGCTTTGTTAGGATCGTCTGTGTAATATTCGCTGTCTGCAATAGCCGCATACAGATCATAAAATTCTTTAGAAATAGGAGGGGTTAGTTGCTTTCCAGGTTCAGAAATATACTTCGCAAGTGGATATAGATAGACTGATATTTTGTTTTGGTTTTTCGTTTGACCATCACATTTATAGACATTGAAGCAACTATACATTCGACAATCTAAGTCTCCTGTTTCCGATGGCAAAAGATGATACTTTGTTAGAACTTTCTCTGGGAGATTATTGGCCACATCCAGTTTGAGTTTCATCCTCCTCTCCAATTCTTTGCTGTGTGGTTGTAAAGGAACTCTCCACAAAATGAACATGAGAAATAACACTAACACAATGCCACCAGTAATATGTAAAGGCTTTGGTCCCCTAAAATTTCTAGATTCGTTTTTTGGTCTATACATATTGCTTTTTCTAGCAAATAAAAGATAAGCCGTTAAGCTGGTGAGTTATTTACGTTAGCTCTTCATTAGTAAACAATTTTTACCTCAAATGGGGTGATAACAATTATTCAATCTTAATCTGTTAATATTAGCAGGTTAGTGCTTCTCGTGCTTCGACTTTTCTGAAATTAAAATATTTTTCATTTGCTCAACTTAGCTTATGAGATGTCACAGATCATGTTCTACAACTTCTTTTTCAATTCACAACATTTCAGATGAAAATAAAACTAATGTTCTAATCAATATTGAATTCAGAATTTATTGTAACAAAACAAACTTTCGGCCCTTTTGTTAATAAAATATAAGACTCAGTATAACAAGTCCAAAAAATTTTGCCTCGGAAATAATAATAATTCTCGTAGATAGTTATGCATCACTAACGCCCAGGGTTCGAATCCGGTGAGGGATAATTATATGCGAGAGGTCCGCGTCCAAGTACAGGAAAAATGAGTACCGGTATAAATGTTAATCCAGAACCTTCACCCGGGATTCGGAACAAGTGTCTGCACGAGAGATTGTGGTTCGTCTTATTCTCAGCTTTCCTCTCCTGCAGGATAAAAATGAATCCTTAGGCATGTTCTATTGAGTCGCTCATCATGCATAGCTACATAGCAATATTGGAAGTGTTTTTTATTATTGTAATTCTGAATTTGTTCATTTTTAAATTCCTCTTACTCAGTACTGTGCTGGGTGTGGGAAATGGATGGAGCAACAATTTTAATAGTACCGGTACCCGTTTATCCCCTCATCATCTATCACTCGAATCCCCGAACTCTCACCGAATTTTATTAAAATTGTCTCAATAAAAGTTATTTAAGTTACTTCCTTTTTTGCGCATAGGAAGAAATGGCATAAACACTGAACATTTCAGTCACCTGAAGATAACGAAGATTCTACCAACCTACCGTGGTGCTGTTCTACCCTGTACTAGCTCAATGACTTTTATTGACAAGCAATAAGTGGCCCAGTACCACAATGAACATGTCACCCTGTACAGTCATCTCAAGTTATCACAGCGCCGAAACTACATTGTCTATACCGTATACAAATTCTGCACTACACTGTACAATGCAGAATGTACAGTACAGAGTATGAGTACTGAGTATAAGTTATGTGTTGTATTTATTACCACTGTGAATCTAGCAGGATATGACAGAAAAAATTGCGATTTTTCCTACACGCGTAAAAGTGGTCCCATATCCATATTCTTTTTGAACTATATTAACTCCCAATGTACGAGACACATAGGGAGGTTGCTCAAATCATTATTTTGGGACCTACTGAAATAGTATCATTGCAAAATATAACATTCAATAGGATGTGAATAAGGATATATTCAGCCTCGAATATCAGTAAAATAGACGAAATTAGACGTATCAGCCCACAACTTTATAGAGTAAATTTGCATATAAGAATAAATATTGTAAAAACAATAATTGACACCACTAGAAGGGAATAAAGGAAACATTCGACTTCAAATATGGGTCAAATAAGAGATTTTTGACAACATCAAAATTTTCCGCTGTTGTACTTATTTAGTGAATACGTATTAAGTATATTTCTCTATCACCCCCATCGTTTTGACATGCTGTCCTTACTAGATTGTAAAAGTTACGTATTTTTTAATATCACCCTAAATCAAAAATTTTGTCATTTTTAGCATTTTTCGCGCTTTTATCTGGCAACTCCAAAACGTTCTGCTGTTGCTCTGATTCAGTGAGTACATATAAAATATTTTGATTTATTTCTCCGTGGTTTTGAAATGTTGCCTTTATTAGATTTGTAAAAGGTATAAATTTTCCAATATGGCCTCAAATTAACAATAAATGATATTTTTTCCCATCAATTTTTCGCTTTTGTCTGGCAATTTCAAAACGTTCCGCTGTTCTTATTTTAGTGAGTGCATGTAATATATTATTTTCTATCACACCATAATTTTCGAATGTTGCCCTCATTAGGTTTGCGGAAGTTATGAATTTTTTAATATGGCCTCAAATTGACATAAAATTGATATTTTAAACAATTTTCGCGCCTCTATCTGGTAACTATAAACGTTCCACTCTTATTCTAAGTGAGTGAGTGAATCCTAAATTTCCGGTTTCTCGTTTTAATTTTTAAAAATTTAATTTATTCTTTACACGTTTTTTGGTTATCCCAGGTTCAAACCTAGCGTTTTCTTTTTTCACTCACATCATAGGTTGTTCGGGAATGTTTTCCCTCTTGTTTTGATATTATTTCGTATTTTTAAAAATTTAATTTATTCTTTACACGTTTTTTGGTTATCCCAGGTTCAAACCTAGCGTTTTCTTTTTTCACGCACATCATAGGTTGTTCGGGAATGTTTTCCCTCTTGTTTTGATATTATTTCGTATATCACGTGAAGGGAACTCTAATAAAATGAGTAGAGGCTAGATAAGATTCAGTTGTATTATTCCTTGTAATTTATGCATGTACTGTGTAGGAAAAGGTGTTTTTTACTAGTCAGTCGTGTTTATGATATCTTAGAATTGTGAACATATGTGAGTGAAGGTTGTTCCAACCCATGATTCGGTTACCCCTACCAGCACGCCAGCCCACAGTTTGGTCACACCCAGCACCAGTGAGCATTCCAGCTGGAATTTTTCCCTTTTTATTAAATACGGTATAAACTGTCTGGAGCCGTCTGTCATGAACCAGGTCCGCGCACAGGAAAATTGAGAAATACTGGTACGATAGAAATGCAGAATACGAGAATCGAAAAAAACCTTCACCCGGTTTCAGAACTGGTATCTGCACGAGAGGTCATGGTTCGGCATATGGTTAAGCTGTATTGTTGGCTTTCCTCTCCCGCAAGATAGAAAAATGATGTCCTATACTGTAATCTGCTGTAAATATGCATAAGCAGTAAGAATATATGATGGGATTAACATTAACTCTTGTACCGCTGCTGATTTGTGGGCTAACTTCACAATCCCCCCCCCCCCCCCCCCGGTTTCCCCTTCAATAGTTGAACAAATGGCTCCATTGCTATACCCATTACTGTATTAAAAAAATAGCTCGCACTGGGTTTTTTTAAGGATATTCGGTACCCAATATAATTTTTAAATTTTTCGTAGAATTTAATTATACATGTTTTAAGAGGAATATAATACTTAAAAGGTCATGCCCAATCAAAAGTTCCATTAAAATGAATGTAATTATTAACTTCGCACGGGCATATGCTCCATGGATTATGCTTCCTGTATCTGGAGCAGTAGGATTTGTTGGATATAAAATGGAATGGTGGTTGAGGAAAGAAGACCAAGCAAATGACAAAACAAGTGTTGCCCAACAAAGAGATGAAAGAAAACTGGAACAAGCAATAGCAGAAGACTGCACAGCTGTTGAAAGTGTCACTCATAGAGAAGAAAAACTTAAAGATATTTTTGATAAAAACTGTTCCAACAAAAGAACAGCGGAAGTTCATTTGATACATCATAGTGTATTACATTCTCTTCTTTATTTGAAATTCATCATGAGCTAGGTTGGAAGCTGAAACTAACTTGCAGGTATATATGAAACACGAGGCTATCAACTGCACTCCTGGTGGAAAATGTTTCACGTAAAATCGAACCATTATAGTACAGCGCTAATAGTGTGTGAAAGATAGGCCAATACGTCCTAGTTGAAACCTACCACTTTTTTCTTTGTCACATCTTGCGGGATAACTAAGTACGGTAATAAGATATAAGCTAAGTAGGTAACGTAATAGGAATAGAGTCCATCCTTGCGTTTTTGTTTGTACCTGACATGTAGTTCTCGATTGTCACCACGCCTGTAAATGGCCAAGATTACCCATTCCCAACAGGACAATAACTGCAAAGCACTTCAGCAAAGAAACATGTGCATATTGTATAATAAGGTATAACAGAAGAAATGAAAGAATAATAACATCTCATTATACTGCACTGCTGTATGGGTAAATAAACCTGAGCTATGCTGCCTTCAGTCGCTGTATTGTGCTCTTCAGCATCTCTATCTCAATCATGTAAGATTGCTTTTCCTTTGAAGCAACCATATTCATAAGTTCATTCATTGACATTTCTGTGATATGCCCATGTTGAGAATGAACTATCATGTACCTTTGAAACAGAAATATTCTATTGAGCACAGTTCTTGTTCCAACTTATTCCGTCAGATATGACATGGGGATGAGGTATTAGTGAGGCTCCATGTTTCATGTTTGACTCGTGTTTGTCAAAATATAATTTCTGTTAGGGCAATCCATGGTGCAAAGAAATCCGAAGAGTTTTGCAAACAAAGCTTATTGCCTAGTGTCAAAAGTTGCCCTGTGCTGTTTTCTGTTTTCAATCTTGAAGCGATGGAGTGAATTTGATTAAAAAACGGTCCCTCTAATCTACTTGTTTGTTACTCAAGCATGAGCCACTGATATGAGTGCCTCATGTTGAACTTGTGTGTATGCTTTCTTGTGTCATTTTTTTTCTTGACAAATGTCAAATGTGGGTGCCATTTTCAGATAGGTACTTTGACATGTATGTGGGTATTTTGGAATCTGATCTGATAACAATTTCATAAAAGAGTAATTCAGGGAAAGATTTGAATAAATTGCTAGATTATTCAAAATAGTTGTGAAAATTTCAAAAAATGCAATAAAATTTTTGCTGCTCTGAATCTAGAAATGATTATTGAAATCAGATATGCATCATACCTGCCATCATGAGTGCTGTGAATTCCTTGAGACATTCCAGTAATATCAACATTTGCAACATATAGATCCTCTTTTAATCCACGCAATGGAACAATAAAAAATTTGATCCTGTTGACACAATGCATCGTTTGATAATTTTGCAAATCAAAATTTTTTATTCAGTTATAGGTGATTTAATAAATCCACACACCTGTTGAGAGGTATCATTGGCCTTATTCTTTGAGTTATAATTTTATCAATTCCAAGTCGTAACTCATCCCTGTCTTTCTGTGTGAGACAAATACCAACAACATTCTTCGATTTAGCAACTCCAAACGATATTCTTCCTCCGACTAGATGGTTTGCCAATGCACATATTCTCTAATTTATTTTTTAAGAAGAAAAATACACAAATATATTATTTTCGATGTACAGGGTGCCGTTGCTTTCATATTTAAGGAATATCATCAATTATTCTCTGATCAGGTAAATTGTTGAAACAAATTTGAGCCGCTTTGTATTTGTGAAATGCTTCATTGTATAATACGCTTTATCAGTTGATAATAAATTTTTGAAATTAACCATCCATTTTATAATCTTATCTGAACATTGGCAGAAAATACCTATACTGTAATGAAAATTCCTATTTCTGCTGACAAATAATTGCACAAAGCGAAATCGCCCAAGATTAGATTGCCAATTAAAATCACAAACAAGGCTACTGCGCTAGTATCGTCTCATTTCGATACACTTAATTTCGAATCTAGTATGATTTCCAATCAATTCAATGAGAAGGTTCCACAATGGGCGTTTGTTTTCAATTTAGGGAGTGAAATATCTCGAAATATACATATAAATTCACACCATGTCCCATAACCAGATTACAAAGTTCGATCTTCAAGGTGAAAGTCCCTGTAGTGCAATCTGAACCATTCACACTAAATTACATTAAAAACTGACATCCAGTGAATTGCACCCTATATATAATATACCTATACCTGATTTAATAGTGTGCTCAATGAAATTGCACAAAACGTTAAAATACACAAATAGAGAATTGCACCCAGTAAAGTTCCCTTGAAGAGATTGCACTCAGGTTCATTATTTTAATCTGTATGATACTAGGCAAAAATTACTTTTGTCATATATTTACCTCTTCCAACTTGTCAACATCTATACCTCCTGTGCCTCTGCTATCATCCAGGATATGTACACCCGTGTTTAGTTTGTCGATAAACTCACCTTGCTGGTATTCCAACTTGCATTTTAGCTCTCAAATAAACAATATTTAACATTATTATATATGACCGAAATAAATTGCCAAGCAACACCGCCTCACCTTGTTTTTGAGCTCCCAAAACTTTCAATATTATCTTCATAAAGATTATTGCACATGTTCTTGGAAGAGCTCCCATTTCCAAGAACTGAGTGATGCTTTTGATGCCATTCTGAAGAATGGAGAAATGTAACTTTCAAAATGAAAAGTTTTTTGTATTGAAATTCACTCTGAGATTGGAAACATCACAATTAAAGCTAAGAGGGCAAAAACCAGAAAAAACTGTAGACAATAACTGCACAATAACCTGGAACTGCTCCAAATGAACTGTGCTAATTGTATGCATGATCTAGGTGAGGGTAGAACCAGATAGACTTTTCACAAATTTTTCACTATATATATATATATATATATACTTACAGCTAGAAATCTTCTGATTTATTCAATGAAAAATTTTTTTCGTTGGAACAAAACGTTCATCATATTTAGCAAATGGTGTTTTTCATACTTCGTAGTGCATCTTTTTTTAACAAATTTTATTGCTGTTTATAATAAGGGTTAACAAATGTGAATTTGAATCTACCTCTTTGACAAATATTATTTTTGTTTCTATATTGTCTGTAGCAATCGAGTCAATGACTTTGCAGCATGTCACCAGAACTGTCTCATTGGTTCGTTGGTTTGAATTAATCCACTCATCAAGGGTAGCACTATATAATAATAAATTGAATTTTTTCTCAGAACCCGAAAAAAAATATCAAGAACAAGTTTGAACATAGATCTGAGTGCAATGATCATGAATGAATGGTATTTAACATATTACTGTCAACATTGTGAGTGGTCATAAATTGATAAGGTTGGAAACCTTATCTCCATGCTTTGTGCCCAGACACTGACATAAGCTTACTCTTTATAGCGCTGAATGTCAAAATTATCCTGTTTTAAATTCCCTAATATTTATGTAAATTTCCATTTGGCAGCTTGCATTGCACTAGGCTTTTTACTTTCAGACACATTTATTTTCGAATCTTTTATCATTTCAAGTCTGATTCTAATTTAGGATTTTACGAAAAGATTTCATTGTATACTACAGACTTTTAACAATACCGGTGAAAAGTTTCAAAATTTATGTAAAATATTAACATATCCGATGCAATTTTCGTTCAAAACATTTGTTGAATCACGAAAATGAATATTTGGATCGAACATACATCCAGATCGAATAAAATTTAGGGATCCCTAAATTGCACAACCAGAAAACTGATGTCGTATACAAAAAAGGTTTCAAATACCGAGCCCGAGTCTGAAATGGCATAAATCTGACAAACTCTTTGTAATATTTCATAAACACACAAGTTTAGCAGCGCTTTTTATTGTTATGTCCTCAAAACCTGTATACACAAACAGCTTTGACCAAATACTTAATAGTAAAATTACCTACCTGAAAATTTTGAATATTGTTGGCAAAGGGTTATGTGTTTTCAGAACGTCTTTAAAATTATTGGAATTTTCATTGCACAGATTCAACAATAATTCCAATAGTTGATTCGAACTCCTGAACAAATTAAAACTTACAAAATTCTATTATTTTTTTATTTGTTGATAGTTATATTTCGTTTTCAATTATTAGAACCTTACCCAAATTTGATATCCAAGAGATGTAAAATAGTTCCCATATTTCTACTCTTTATAATTGCTTCAGATAGAATTTCTGAATTAATATCACCAAGTTCCTTCAAAAATTCAATTCCTAGATTGAGTATGTCTTGGCTGGGTATCGGTGGACACACATCAAAGAGACAAGGTATAGCCATTGGAGGATGTTTACCTGAAGTTGCAGCAATAAAATTGAATATCTCGTATAAAAAATGAACAGCTGTGGAATAACAATTTGGCTCTAACATTATCCAAAATTTAGTATACATTATAGAATTTTGTTGGATGTTCCTAATAAAAAAATTATTATTTCGCATATTGAACAGCTAATTCATAATTTGCGATGTTTCATAAATTCTTATCAATAATCAATCTTAATGGGTCAATCTGATATTGGCCTACAGGTGAAAATACTTGCTGTATATAGATTAGCAATTGAAGAACCTGGTTGGCTGAATATTTAAAATATATGGATTGAACTCACATAGAAAATTTGGAGTTTTAAACAATTTCTTCCATTGAAAACTTTTTGTAAACCCATAATCAATAGCATAAATGAGCACTGATCCACAAGCCTTCACAACTTTACCTCTTACGAATCTACTGTGAGACAAGTTTGGCCATTCCAACCTGTAATTTTTGGTAAAAAAAAGCATGAGTAAATGAAACAGCATTTTTTTCATCATTGATGGTGGAGACGCTGTGCTACAAATGTTAGCTTATCAGTGGCAATCTCCTTGAAATTATCATAAAAAGAAAAAAATACTCATACCATGAAAATCTCCTTACAGATATTTTATGCGATGTCAGCACACAATTATATTTCATAGGTTTTCCCTCCAAGTGGTGAACTTCATAGGGCTCCCTTCAAACTTAACCCTCTTGTCTCAGTAGTAGTAAACAGTATATTCACCATGCCAATACAGAGTCTCCTTCTAACGGCTCAGCTTTGAGGGCAACAAGCTTCTCAAATGTCAAATTTTGTAAAGAATCAAGCAAATAGTCAGTGTGATCATTGATAACATTCATAAAGCATAAGTTTACAGCATTCCAGTGTGTGATTCTTACATGTGCCTGTCAAAAAAAGCATATAATCAAAAACCCTGCATTGGTGACCCCAACGTTATGTGAACACACAACGGTCATTTTGAACCAGCCAAAACTTGCCTTAGAGGTTTGTTCATACGCGAATTGAATAAAGTTGCCTTTAATTAATCACACATTATAATTGTGGCAATGTAATATAATTTAGAATATCATAAATTTGCTATGATATAATTTGAAAAAGCATCGAATTAAGCTAAATTTAATACAATATAAGCTACAGTTGTAAGTCATTAAATTGGCTTGATGATAACCTCAGATATATGTACTGGCATATGAATTACCACAGACCGGTCTTTGCACTATTATAACAATCAGAGATTTAAAAGATCAACTTTTAAAAACTGAGGGAATGAGGCATAAAAAATGAGATTATCTCTTTACTAGGTGAATAAAAGTGTGAATGAAGAAAAACATACTTCAATGACTGGTCGAGTTTTTGTGGAAAGTTCACTCCACAGCTTTCTTCTCTGATATGGGGGGATTCCTAATGACATTGAGTTCATAGCATACTTGGGTGAACACTGAATATAACCATCATCAAACTGAATATTCTCTGATGCATCCAAGATTTCCAAGGATGTTTTTATTTCCAATCCCTCCAATTTCTTCAGATACTTCATAGTGTTTGCAGGAAAATTATGTTTGAACATTCCATGGCGGTACGTCTGAGCAAATCCCAACAAATACAGCGTGTGGACAATAATTTTATCGAAATGATTTTCAGCAGCGAATTTCACATCTATGGAGGGTATAATTGTCACCAGAAGACGCAAACATGCTTCACAAAGCTTTATAGATAACGGACATCGACTTTCCACAGCGTCCACAGATACCGTTTTCAAATAATGGCCAATAAATTGTACGATTTTCCATTTTTTAAGAATTTTTAACAGCCCAAAATCCATGGACTCTCCTACAATTCTAGATAAATCTTCCAAATTCGAAAAAACATTTTTTCTAGTAGTAGTCTGCACTAGTCGGTTGCATATAGATTCCACATTCTCTTCGATCAAGACAATTTCAGTAATCATCCTTTATTAAAATTTCGGACAAAAATAACTCTAGTCTACCAGTGAATACACAAAGGTGAAAATATATTTTGAAATAAATCTTACTACTCGTATCAAACATTTCCACAGGCGCCGCAGGTACAGCGCGGTAGTAGAACACGTTCTTTCTTTCACTTTCCGGGTGTCCGATTCAGGTGTTGTTCAGTCGGTAAAAGAGTTAGGAATACGCCTCTACTACGCATCACTAAGGTCTTGAGCTCGAATCCCGTGAGGGATGTTTGCCGGTATATGCGAGGGGTCTGTTGCATACCTCGTCGACGCAGAGTAGTTCACGCAGCCGATGGTTACGGCCTCCTCCACCAACTATGTTCATGCACTGGAAAAACCTGCAGGCGATTCACCCCAGACTGGTATCTGGAGGGGGTGTTCGCCGTATTCTCGACTTTTCTTCCTCCTACTACTTAAGGCCTCAAAAAACGCAAAGTCGCCTCCCCCATGCCTTGCGTTACGTTTCGGATATCAAAACAACAACAACATAGAACAAAGTATTCAGTACGGGAGGAATATATATATCATAGTTACATTTCAGAGTTACAAGTAAGAAAGATCAGGCGAATGGACAAAACCCCAAAACGAAGTTTAAAAACACGTACCAAGTACGCGCGCCCGTTAGCCCTAAAATTAATTTACCGACGCAAAATAAAATACAAAAAATAATTTGCAAAAATTGCATTCACAAACGAACATGGAACGGATGCCAGTGGCCACACAATAAATATGCAGTAAACAACAGGAATTAAATATGTTGATGCGAAATCATGAAGTAAAACGCAAGCATGTGCCACAAATAGACTACTAATCGGTGACAATATCTATCACCGACACATGGTTGGAAGATATATATATATATATTATAATATATGAAAAAAAGAAACCAGATTATTCACAATGTTACGCAAACAAATAGGTAGAGGACAGATAACAACATCAACATATAACAAAAGGAAAATATATGCAAACATAAATAAAAAAAGTATGGGCCACAAATAAAATACGACACGGAATAGAGATTTATTAGCGGCACATGGTTGAAAGAAATATATATACGTCCAGCTCATTTAAAGCTTGAAAACACAGTTTCCAATTTTTTAGATTTAAGTTTATATACAACAGAATGCTAATTTTACAAATATATAACTCATGCTGCGCCCTATACGCCGTCCTAATTGGTGGCAATGAATTTCGAATTTTACTTTACCTTCTAAAGTTACTGCAATAGTTACCTTCTACCTTATTCATACCTTCGCGATAAAGCAAAATAACCAGAACTATTAGAAGATTAAGAGGGTTAAATTATATATTCGATTTTAGCGGCACAAACAAATTCAGTCAGGATATTCTGGTGATAGGTATTTGGCACATCATTTTCTATCATGAAAGACGATAAATTCGGAATTTTTTTTGCATCTATTTCCCTTTCTCTCTATTTTATCCCTCTTTTGTGACTGAGTGTCACTGAGCTCACGAAGGATTGCATCCACATGTCGTTTTGCCCTCGTTCGGAACTGTCCCCCATAAAAGATTGCCATCAAACAAAATTGTATATACACCTGATTGCCCACAGAAAAAAATGTTCCCAAACGGGATTTCTCCCTTGGAGGATTGCAGAATTGCGTCCATACCACGGAAATATCACTATGCCACATTGCACGGGAAAAAATTCAACCCGACACGGAACTACCTTCGCACGATATGGCCTCCATGCGATATGGGATTGTTCATACGCGGGATTAGCATTACCACCTCGAATGGTTGGACTCAGTACCCAGGTCTACGCGGTATTACCGTCATGCAGAATTGCCCATGTACGGCATTAATTTCCTACGTGCAATAATGTCCTGCGAAAGATTGATTGGTTTTTTTGGTATTGGTATTAGCCACACGAAGAAATATCCCGCACGGGGGATTGCCCTTATGAATGATTGTATCCATGATGGAACGCAGGATTAGCTTCAACTTAGAAATGCTTCTGCAAGAGATTGTCCCCGACGAAATTGCAGATGGCAGGATTGCAGTCATGAACACACTGGAATTGCATTTAGAATATTTGCAGATAATTTCCTATGACCTCTCGGTGCACCTATTAGGGAGGAAGGGGGGGGTTATGCACACACCTTTTTATCTCGGGCATTCGTTTGATGTTTGAACTGCGCAAGAAGTGCTAAGCATGGCGTTTGGGGATAATCTCGCATTGTGGGGTAATCTCGTATGGGTGCAATACTGTTAAAGTGAATACCATATAGAACCAATCTCGACAGGGAGCAATCCCGCTTGGAGGTAATTCCGCCTGGGACAATCCTTTATGGCGACTATCCAGTGTGGGGACAATTGCTTATGAGAAAGTCTAGGCCAATTCTATCTTGGATCAATACTACACGTATGCGATATCGGCGTGTGCAATTTCTCGAGGGCAATACTGTGGCCACATCAATGGACAATAAACTGGAATAAATTAATCTTAGTCTGTGGTAGAGAACATGCCAACAATTATTTGCAAACATTTTCATGGTCTTCTTACAAGTTTTTTTTTTTTAGCAGCTGCTCAAACAGAAATGATAAATTGTAAAAACGTATGTATTTTTATGCAACATATTATTTTTGCTCTTCCTCTTGAATTTCCACTCCTTCCACCGAAAATAATCTTTCCTTCTTCAAGAATTTTTTACTGATGAAATACTTTGTATTGGTATCGGCAAACATATGGCACATTCATTTACATCGTGATTTTCAAACTTGTGTTTTCACTTTATTTGGCGTTATTACACAAACCTAACGTAACGTACACCAAAGAATGCATACTGTTAAAAAATTGTTAAGTTTTCGAACCAATAAAAATCATTATACAGTGCATGAATTTCTAATAAATAAGTAATTTTGAATCGATTTGAAAAAATGGAAAAATATATCCAGAAAAATTTGTTATTCCCAAAGCGTTATCTTCATTTTAAGAATTTGATATACTAAGAAATGCGGGTTAATATACGGATTTTTTTATAGATCACTTGCAATTTTTCAAACCGAAATATCTGAAAACGCTCAAAGTTCACAAACAAATGATTTTCGGATTGTGAAACTAGAAGATTAGGACTATTATAAACCATCAAGAAAAAAACTATAATTTTTGACAAAGATGTTACTTAATGCAGTGCAATAATCTGGCCTCGGCACATGACTTAGAGAGGCCCAATGAGGTTTTTGTATGAAATTTGCTCAAATATTTCTCCGCCCTTTGTGGCTTTTCAGAATGAGTGGGAAAAATTCTGATTGATGCTAAAAAATATTTATTTAAATGGTCTAGATTATTTTTTTTATTGTTACATATTTTTTGTTATGTTTACTTGTTTTTTTTCTCTGGAATGCAGTTAACGGCGGACAATAAAAACTGTCAAACAAAAGGTAGTTTTGATTGCGGCATGAATAATGGAGATTTCATTTGCTTCCACATCTCATTTCAATATAATCTCGAGCTTTTTTTTTTCAAAGTATGAGGTTTAGGGTTTTCGAATTATTTGCTATGGCCTGCCCGCGAACCTACCAAGGGGGCTTATACCCAACAACCGTTAGGCACAGACGTTTGTAGTGATTGTGTATCTGTTCCATGTTACAGCTACCCACGAAGTGGCGCGCTAGGTGATGAAACGATCAAGCATCGAACCATTGGCCTTCTGGACGACTGAGCTGCACGTATATTACTTATGGAGATTTCTCACGCACCTCAAATTGGGTAAATTTTTAGCAGAAACGAGTAAAAGTGGGCGCAAGTCCATGAGGGGGCAACCTTGAGCTACATGAGTTAGTTGTTTCTGTCCAGCCAGAACAGTCGCGGATAGTAACTGTTTTTCTCAGCGTTTTGTGGACTTTTTGTGATTTATCAGTGAAAAAAAGATTTATCAGGGAAAAAAACTTATTAAAAGTATATGTAGGCTATAATATATACTATATAATAATTGAAAATGGTAATTCAACCTGAAAGGATGGACAGCCTGGTGTTCAAATGATAACGTTAACTGGATATGGAAATATGCTTGGATACCTGTAGTATGTGTCTGTATACACATGGAAATGGTAACAGTAAATGGGCTGTTGAGAAAATATGAACTGTAAGAAAATCTGAGAAAACTGTGTGTGGACTAATAATATACCATAACCTGTAACAGTGCTGAGTGTGTTACATTTTTATCTTACTAATTCCTAAAAAAGCCTACGCTGGGTCTAGTGAAGTTTAGTACCATATTCCCGAATGTCATCAAAATAAAAACTACCAGAATCTTCTCACCCTAACTAGGAGGCGCCAATGCTGCAAGTATATGGCATCGTCTCCTGGGTTAGGGTGAGTCTTTTCCAACATGGGAAATTTTTATGATAATCGGATATATAACGTTAGTACTAAACTTCATGAGACCCCCTACGCCTTACAGCTTAACTTACATTTCCGGCTAACAAAAAACCCTGTTTTCCAGTACTGAGAACCAGTATTCCTATTTATCATGGGGTCGCAATCAAAAAACTGCCGTTGTGGGTGCTTCTGCAGTCTGCATCTTCTAAAATGCAGAAACAGGAAATGTGGCTCTTGGATCTCAGTGAAATTTAAGATTGCCAAAATTCGTACCCTGGTAAATTCATATTAGTATCGTACCGATACGTTCTCGGGGATGGCAGTCAATTCATACCAGTATCAAAGACTGAAGAGGAATTGGTCAATTTTACCCTGAAAAAATCGCCGTTCGGTAATTCATACTGCATACTCTCTATACCCTTCAGCCTTGCCGAATGTTTGCGGGAACTTATCTACTTCCGAATTTCAGTGTGAGTTAGCAGTTCGTTGGTCAATTCTTGCTCTCTACCTTTCAGCGTTGCCGAATGTTCGTAGGAAGTTATGGTACCTATTTAGGAAATTCAGTTTAGCAGTACAGAACCGAATTTGAAGTGCCTGATAACTGATTAACGATGGAAATTCTATCGCAATCGCGTGGGTTCCTGTAATTACTAGTTCCGAAACGGACAGGAATGGGCCTAAACTAACAGGAACAGACCCGAAAGCTTATTTTATAGCAGGACCAGACCCACTGGGATATGTGTAGAACCTATATAAAAACCTTTGACACATTTAGATCTGAGGTAAAGCAATTTTCAGATTCAGATGACATATGTCAAGGCTAATATGTGCAGCGGTGTTATATGCTTACTTTGTACCACCGTAGCTAACATGATCTGGCCTCTAAGATGTTTTGTATTATAAATTTGAAGACACCCTATTCCCATTATTTTTGGTAAAATAGCGCAATCCAGAGGTCTCTTCAACATTTTGATCGATTTCAAATACAATGGATGAAAATGTCACGTTCAATCAAACATTCATGAGTTTGGTCATCTAGTCAACCTGTACCGATTAGTCTATAAAGTCTCTACCAAGTACTTTATGACTTTTTAGCCATACTCAACTGTCTAATGTGCCAGAAGGACTCTACAGGTCATAAATGACATCCCAGAGGATGACACATGATCCCATTTTGTTGAAAACGAAACCCGATCAGTGCTTGGGATGGTTTTGGCCTATCTGTTTTGGTAAATACAGAAACCGCCATATCTGTATTATCTTTCCCTAACTTTTGACCCCTATAATTTTTAGTCTACACATTACAACGGGAATTTGATGGAACATTTTAAAAGTATACAGTGTTTCAATGCATAAGTTTAGTCAGATCAGATTTTAAATATGGAACTTGAACTGACAAATCAGATTTTAAACATAAAAATTGAACTGAAAAAAGACTAAGCACACCCTGCAGTATGTTATTTACGATTTACACGTAGTCTATTCTACTGCCTGACCGATATATTGACGTGATTTTGCTGTTTACTGACAGATCACAAAAATGGCCGATAATATCAAACAACCGAAAAACACAACCAGGCATGCACGATTCTTTTTAAAATAATTTGTTTTTGTTCAAGTAACAAAAATTGCACAATATTTGATAATTTCTGCCTCAATTTTTTGGATTTCACTGTAAAACCATGAAGCAAAAAATGAGTAAATCAGTGTAAAGCAACATATATCTTAAAATGATTTACAAAAAAAAAATTATATTAAAATACTAAGATGATAACGTGTTCACAGAGCAGCCTTATCTGTCTGGATGATATTCTAAATTTGTGCTGCATACGCCAGTATAAACAATTCAATAATAGGCTTCAAACTCGGTAGTGAAGAATAAAGTCAATGTTCGGAGAAAGGTCCAATGTGACTGTTTTTTTCTGGAATTTCATTGTGTGCAGGAAAGGATAGGAAATTAGACAGCTGGCCACAAACGTCTGCTCCAGCACCTTGTACCTTGTTCAACTGATCCTTCTGATTTTTTTTCCCATGAATATTTGACTGGACTAACTACTATTTTTCAGTAATAAGAACATGGAACAAGAAACAACTCTGAAGAAGTGGGAAATTTACCGAAATGGCTCTGTACCGCCAGGAACCCCCATTAACCAGGAAACATAAGTGTCACATGGGCGTCGATAATAGCGCAACCAAAATTGTTGCGTCGCTAGGTGGTAACATTATGGACTATGGTTAATATTTTCATCTTACAGTTTGAATGTTGTTATGAACGAATATTAGAATATAGTTAATTTTGGAAGAAAAATTATTGTGTCCGATTTTAGTTCACGTCAAATTTTGCCGAGACAACAGATCTCGAAATTAATAATCCTATCTCTGTCACCTTGTACTCCCATATTTGGGGGATGAATGGTTGGAATCAATCGACTTAGATTTCAGCATGATATTTGATCAGCCAACATAACTATAGGACTGGTACATTTTCCAATTATTTTGGGGGTCCTTTCTGTATTTTTTGGTTTTTTCGGTAATAATTGTGACCCATGGAATGTCCCTTAATATGATAAGCGGAGGTGGGCAAATTAAAAATATTTTTATTTTAGAAAAGTCAAAGCACGAAAAGCGCTAATATTAAACTTGAATATTTTCTATCAAGCTCGCCGGTTTCCCGGAACTGCGTATAGACCTTTAGCATTGGCAGACTGACCTCAATTCTTGGATGCTTTCTAAATTGGAAACAGTAGATCTATCATGCCAAACATTCAAGAACTAACAATGCAGACATTCAGCAAGTTCCAAAATTTCAGAATTTGTGCTTTGGATTTGGATATGTTTTTCATTTTTATCTTTTCGGAGAAAGAAGTCAAGAATATGACTCGAATGGGGACTGGCGAGGTGTCCAGCAAACCCTGCATGAAAGCCTAGCTTCCCCACAACTGAAATCATGCTACGCATTGTTGAATCCAAAAAACGTCACATGCACTAGCATATTTAGGGGGTGCCATGGCCCTCACCAAATGGAAAAAATAAATCTTTTAAGCGATCTGAAACCTCCAAATTTTCATTTGCTTTCAGCATAACTCTTATTTAGCCTAATTTAAGCCTCAAAATCCTTTTTTCTAATACATACACAATAAAAGTGTTGTTTTCCAGGAAAATATTTTTTCCTGCAGCGCCAATTATGCCGTCCCAATTTGACATCGAAAATTTTTTTAATTTTTGCCCTCCCCCTTTTCAAGGTTCTGAAAGCACATCTTTTAATCAGAAGATCATTGATGACTCATAGTCAATCTCTCTGGTCTCTCATCCCTCACTGAACTTCAGTTTTACATGTGTTCCTCTTGTTCAGCATTAATTAGACTTACTATATAGTAGTATATATCGAACAGAAATTTGTTGAAAATGCCATCCAAAGGTTTACGAAGAAACTCTATGCGGAAAACAAGGAGTAGTACTCGACTATCCATTGGTGCATCTACTTCTCAGCCTGAATTTAAGCAAGAACAGAACGGTAACTTTACATATTGTTAATCACTATACCTTGCATTTACGCTTAGCATTCCTTTGTATATATCTGAATTGTATATTTTTTTACTATCACTCATGAGTGAAGGCCAAGGCCTCAAATTAGCAGCCGTTTATAAGGGAAGAGATTATCGTGGTTAGAAAGACTTATGAATTTGCGGGATTTTATCAATATTACTGAAAATCTCAAGACTTATTCTTACATAGTCTTAATAGCAAGATACTTGACTGCTCTTTATTACAGTAGTGGTTTTATATCTTAAATAAATCGAATACCGTATTAGAAAACACTCAGAAATGCATGTATTCGATGTAGTTTACTTCTTGATTTTAGATATGCAGGAAATGGGCGCACAAAAATAATATGATAAGTTTATTGCACAAATTGATATTAATTCAACAGAAAAATCATCCATTTTTCTAAATGGATAGTTTAATAAAAGAAACTAATTTGGCCCTATAGTCCTAGTTTTCTCGATTTTGCTCTTGAACTTTATTTCACAGTATGCTGTTTACAGTTATATTTGGTTATGAGATTTTTTTGCGTCTTGCCATTCTGTCCCGTGTGGACCATATGAGGTACCGGTGAGGTTATATAGCATAGTTCCAGGGCTGTGTGTTACACCCTGCATGAATTGCTCATTGAAGCCTTTTCCATTCATCGGCCTTGAACATACTGCGTTGGGATTCGAACCTTCGTCATTCATTAAGTGTTACGTTCTGCAGTTATTGTCAGTATCATCACGCCCATATATTGAATGCAGTGAGTATGATTTTCTCTGGGCGATTGTAAAATCATCCCGCACCTCTTTGTTTCACTTCTTGCGACACGCAGGTAATAGTTTAGGACCCTGAAAATGCAGAATGTGGTCCATATTTCATATGTGGAATTATTATTCTAAAATGTATCACAAATAGTAAATTATTTGGTTTTGATAACCCATCTGTTTAGTCTACTTTGGTATGTAATCAACTTGCAGTGTAGTTGCTGGTACTACTTCTTGAAATAGCTCACAATGCCATATTAGTCGCATTTAGTTGGTTCGTTTTAATTACTGCTCCAAGCATAAAGGGAATTTCAATAATAAAAAAACAGGTTTTGGGGTCGTATCAACCACAGGTACAATCACAATCAACTCTATATTCTGTTTTATTAGTTGCTGAATCTGACCAATCAAGTCATAGTTCAAAAAGGAAAGATTCCTCCATTATCAGAAAATCGAGGAGAACAAGCAAGAGAGAATCTGAGAGTGATGTTTTTCAAGACAGCAGTGATCAAGGTTATATGCAAACTCGAGCAAAAAGAGCAAAGAAGAACGCATTGAAAAAGGCTGTTGAAGCCAAAAGTAATTTTTTTATTACTTGTATTACTACTCCAACCCAAAAAATATGATATCAAAAATAATTTAATAACAAGCTTAAAATCAAGCGACATTTCGATGTTATGAACATTCTTATATTTATTTTCAATCTTTCTTTATATTTTAATTAATAGATGTTTTATTGAAGTGTCTCATTTAAAAATCCAGAAAAAAGAGAAATCTGAATAATTCGGCATCCATTTTAAGAAAATGACATATGACAGAGTTCCTCAAACCTCAGAACAGGGACATCACCTAAAACATGTTTTTTCATTGTCAAATTACAGTTCAATTCACTTTTATTAACAATTTGGTACAAAAATCATCAAAATCTGTTTAGTAGTTTTCATTTTATCGCCAAATCAAAATCAAAGTTACTATTGATATCAGGAAAAAATTTTGTTTAGCGCGGACCCTATGATGCATCACGGCCCGGGTAGTGTTCCTCCTCTTCCAGACACTTATCAGTGTTCCCCATTTCTCTGAAAACTACAATTTCCTCGATTAGAGAGTTGTCAATCAGACCAAATCTATGATGTCTAGAGATTATAAACTCTAGGGATTATATAGTTTCATACACCAGGAATGGCCGCGGTAGCCCACAGTACCGGTAGCTAACTTCGGGAATAAGACGGGCATGTCAATATCAAGCAATACCAATTTGGTTACTAGCTATAGAAAAATATTACAAGGACTTAAAAAGTAGCAACCATCCCTATAGCAGGGCTGGATCATAAAACAGGCTAATGCTGATCATGAATGTTGCCGTATCCTACCCTGTACTGGTAGGCTACTTTGCATAGCTCATCGGCACTCGATTTTGGAACAATATTTTGAAACGCGAGTTTTGAAATTTATCTAAATTGATTTTCAGCACCTGCCGGAGGACCTTTTTTACTACGAATATTACCTGATGAAGTTCTGTTGCAAATATTTTCATATTTACTTGAATCAGACCTCTGTTCGCTCGCACAAGTGTGTAAAAGGTTCAGCATTCTGGCAAATGATACAGTTTTATGGTGAGTAATAATAAGTTCGATTTAAAGACAATATGTCACTGAATTATGTTTCGAAATTTAAAATTTACAAATCAATCATTTCATTCTTCCACAATATTAATTTATTTGGATCATTTTGACAAATTGAAGTATTAACTCTTAATGTAGTTTACATCCCTCAATCTGAAATATCATTTTGTACAGCACATCACTCATAAATCGATTGCTTCTATGCAACGCGAACCATATTTGGCCCAAATGCAAATTTCATCTACTGTGTTTAAATAAAAATTTTCTCATTGAGCTGAGTCGTTTGGCATTCTCAAATCTGAAACTGTATTCATTTTTTGGTCATTCCAAATTGAATTACGGATGATTCTAAGTTTATCTTACTTTTCAAGTCAAGCTTAATTTGATAAAACCCTAGTCAGGAGGGACTGATTTTTCTTAATGTTCAGCGGATCTTTAACAATTCTAAAGTGAATAAATATACATACACCATCTTCAAGTATTACTAACACCTAGTAGATGTTTTTTAACCCTATATGCAGTGCTATCTATCTGTGTATATTTTAGCCTAGTTAGACTCTTTAGGTTTGATTAGGAGATAAATATGTGTTTCTTAAAACGGTCAAGGTATATACATATTTCCCTAATCTAACAACGGTTGTCTAATTTTTAAATTTTAATTTATCTCTTTTGTTACCTACTGCTCCAACCGGGATATATTGATCGACTCCTTTTCTCTACTGTTTATACGCATAACTAAATGTTTATTAAATTAACAAAGTAACCCTATTTCCACACCACGACTAAAATCTGATTCTTTTATTTTGTTAGCTATTGCTTTTTATTGTCATTATTGAAAAATTCATGTCAGAGGAAGTCTGACCTTGGTCAGACGAAACGTTATGGAAATAAATTTGTGTATGTGTGTTGGCAGACTCTCGAACCTTTTGTCTGTTACTAATTATTCAATATTTTTTAGGAAACATTTGTATCAAGAAGTATTTGAATACACATGGCCAATGATGCATCCAGCAGAGAAAAAATTTCACCAAATCAATCCAGAAGAATATGACGGCCTCAACCCGTGGAAAGATAGTTTTCGACAATTGGTATGTAGATCACACTTACTTTGAGAGTGCCGAACTTTAGAATTGAATATGCTTACCATTTATATCAGTTAATATGGCTGGACACTATTTTTAATCTGTTAGTGGCTGTTGTGCTTCAATGAGTCTTGCGCAATATAAAGTTGAATTGGAGTGTATCTTGTCTTTTTACTAAAGTTGATAGCTATTAGGGATGCAACGGATCCGGATTCAAACGGTTTCGAATACAATCTGCGCCTGGCCGAAAAGACAGCGATTATAGTGAGACGTAAGAAGAATTCAACCTAATGTGCTTGATCTGTTCTTTATTGACTAGTTTTAAATTTAGAAAATTAATTAGTAGTGCTCATACATGGTTTAAGGATGCGTCGAACATCGATCATGTGAATACATATCTCGCCACACCAGTTTTTCCGAAAATCGATCACCATACTAACAAACTTTCGAATTCGTTGACGTTCCAGCTCATCATGTGATTCAATTATCTCTATGTAGACAACCAACAGATTTACCTCCGCATATTCTTACGGCAACTCAGCGTGTCAGAATACTATCCAAAAAATACCGGATTCAAAGGTGGTCCTGAAGCCGGATATGAGTCTTGTCCCATCCCTAATAGCTATGGCATTATCAAACTGGTTTGTTTTTTTCAAGATTTTAGTGTAAAAATTCTTTGTCTTCTAATTTTTTTTTAGTTAATTCGATTTGAAAAATTTTTCGAATTGATTTTGATTTTATTTCTAAAAAAAACACTGTGATTTCAGCACAAAGGTGTTCATGTTGCTCCTGATTTAATGGGAAGATCAAAGTTCAGAAAAAGAAAAAACATGAAGGTAAATAACATGACATTTTACCTGAAACTCCGCTTAGTGAGATTTGATTACCCGTATAGATGACTATTTTGAGTCCCTCCAGGTGCTGTACTTGATAGAAGATTCCTACATTTTCTTCAAATGAATCGAAAGCCTCAATTCTCATATTCTCATCACTTTTTTCGTGGCCCTGCTAATCCATCCAGTTTTTTCTGCTATCTATAAATAAATAACATCATACTGACAAGGAAGCATTTTAATTATATTCTAAATCGAAATATCTTCTGATTTTAATCTTGGCAGCTGACCTTTTTTAAGTTGTGGTACTCCTAGCATTGTTCATAAAATCAGGGTATTTGATTACCTAATAAAATTAGCCCTCTAAATAGGATTTGTAAAATTCAAAATATAACCTTTGCATGCTAGTGCTTTCAGGAGTCTGGTTCATGTTGTATATGAAGTCTCTTGCAATCTTGCTCTAATCAATTTTGGATATAAAAATTTAGTTTTTTCCATAATTATATATTACAGTACTATTATTCAATCGATGATGCTTGTAATGCTACAGATAGTAATCAAAACAAATTAATTCTTGTACATTCCGGAATATACACAGATGAATGGATATTTATAGAACATCCAGTGACAATCATAGGAGCAGGTTGGTACATTTCATCATTTGTTTTCTGCGTTTACACCTTATGTTAATTTTTTTTTTGGGTTCAGAATATAATATAATTTTATTTTAAGCGATTGTAGACTCTTTGTCATTTTGCTGAGAAAATAACTTTTATGTTATTGTATGTACCTAATATTGCATACTTTGCCGAGTGATCTATCAGTTGTCCGAGCTTGACAAAAGATATATACAAACTTTTTTGAATGTAAGAATAGATAACAGGCTGGATTGCGAGTGAATCTAACTCCCTAATGTTCACCGGTCACCTAGTAACAAATTATATTTTGTCAAGGATAAGTCACTGACGGACCGCTCCTTCACAACGCCATCCATCAGTGACTCGTATCTAACAAAACTTGTTATGAAATATTTCTCAATGGTTAGATCAGTCTTACTAAATAATCATCATCACATTTAATATTGTAGTCAATTTGATTAGATTATTCTAAGATAGTAAACATCTGCAATTTTTGATTTCTTCACAGCCCAAGGTAAAATTGTGTCTGATGTAATAGTTGAGAACACACACGCATCTACTTTTGTATTTATGGATGGTTCTGATGATGCTTATGTTGGATATATGACGATAAGGGTAAGAAATGAGACATATATATATGTGAGAATGTAATCAGATTTTTTTGAAATATACATAGAATCTCAAATCCTTAAATGAAACAATGCCAGATTGAAACCCGTTGTGCACTGTTAAGTTTGAGGCGATAATGCATTGCACCACTGCAGAGTTGGGGTCCATCTGTGCCTCGTGCTTGCCGTAATAAAGTGTTCTCATTGAAAAAACATTGCCAGTCAAAGAGCATTTTTGTTTTAAATCTCTTGCTAGAAGATCGAAATGCCCTTTTTTGGCTGTCTGGTAGCAACAAAACTGTGAAATAATATTTAAAATCTTTGGAGATTTTTGCTCACCCAAAGAACACTAGTAATAAATCCACATCAAATTTCTCATTATCAATACTAATATAATTTCAGTTATATCTTCCTGATGATCCAAACTCTGTCACACATACACCTGATGAAGGAAAATACTGCATGAGAATCGGACCAAACTGTTCTCCAATCATCGATCATTGTTATGTCAGATGTATTTCCACAGGTGAATTAAATTTTACTATCCTGTGTTTTTGGTGTGATGTTCCAATTTGATGTACTAGTAGTTGGATATTTCAATTATTCTCATGATGTCTGATCACTTTGAGTAGAGCGTCCAAACTATCAATTACTCAAAACACTCTCTTGCATTTGATGGATGTGGGTAATTGCAAATACAACATTGAACATGTGAATGAATGTAGAAAAATTAATAATAATCCTAGTCTTGTAGGTGTGGGCTTTAGAATCACCTAAATATTTCCTGCCTTTTGTAAGAAGCTGTAAGAATATTTGCTGCATTTTGTAGCTGCTCTTTGGTGCAACTTCCAGCCTTGCTTAGAGTGAATTTCAATGAAAAACAATTATTTCCAACGATTCAGGCAAAGCGGCAGGAAATATTCTTTTACTCTTATTTTTTATTGAAATTCGCTCTAAGCGATGCTGGAAGCAGCAGCTCCTAAAGGGAACCAACCAACAGCCACTCAATAGCAAAAGCTACTAAAAGACCCTCGTTGTTGACCCTTTTCATCTCATGCAGGCATTAGAAACCCTATCGTCTTCGGTCATTATATCTATTCACTGTGATTTTCTTCTATATTTTTCGTGACTGCTGGCTTTATATTTTATTACTTATTCATAGTTTTACCGCATGAAATGATAGCCCTCATACCAAACATCAGTATCTGTCAAGCTAAACGGTATATGCAACATAGTTCAATATTAATATTTTGGTTTCATTGATCAACTAACCCTCCCCTTCCCCTATTTTTTCATTTGTTTTTCTGCTTATTCATTGATCTTTCTCCTTTGTTCAGTGGGAAGTGCTGTATGTGTGACGGGGCATGGAGCTTGTCCAACATTCCGACATGTTAATATTAGTGACTGTGAAAATGTGGGATTGTACATAACAGATCATGCAGAGGTGGGTAGAAGATTTTCGCGTATTTGTTTATTGTGCAGCAAAATCTAGATTTATATCGATTTTATGTTGTGAAATATTGATTGCGCATTTTCATTATATTGATTGCGGAGGTTGTGCAATAAATTCAGAAGTAGCCATTCAAAGTTTCACGTTATCTAAAACTTAGAAAATGAACATAATATGTCTGTTTCCTAGAAGTCTGGCGAGGATTTAAAACTTTGAATTGTTGGAAAAAAAAAACTCTGTTCTCCAACACATTTGTCATTGAATCTATATGAAAGGACACATCAAAAAGTGTGGGAGGGGTCTTGTGATTTTTGACTTTAACCATATTTTAAAAAGCCCAATAATGCAATTGTGACTTAGGCATGCATGCTAGCGATTCAGCATAAGTTGGAATCAGCTTTTAAATTGTGCCAAGATCCTGATTAATTTACTCAAATCCCACATAGAATTCACTCAAATTTTATTTGCATTTCACACATTAAATTGTGAGGATTAGTTTGTCTCCATTTTTTTCTTCAATCTCTTTTTCGGCTGTGAGTAGACAATATATTGTTCTATTATGGTTTGTATCTTGTCTAAAAAGTAGATTGGTTTGTAATATTTTTTTCTAACAATTTTTGATCAATGAGATCATCTTAAACTATTTTGATTAACTTTCATACTTTCATAAAGAAAATGCTATTTGTTATATCCCATAAAATCCATTAATTGGCTGCAGTTTTATCAAACACTCTTCTTGGCAATCACTGAAAACGCTGTTTATAAAAATCTAATGAAATAAAATCAACTTGCCCAATTTTAACTCCCATCTTCACTATCGGAAATCGAAAATTGAATTGTGCCAAAGAATTATTTTAATGTATGTTGCACAATCTATCACTGATTTGCATTTATCTCTACCTAAAATATACTTTGTGTTTTTTTACAACTATAAATAGTTCAATTGTGCATAGTATTAGAAACTTTCATTTACTTTACTAGATTTTGTTTTACATATTGTCTATAAATTTATTATTTTTGTTGTCACAAAATTTTCTGTGTAACTTCGTAAAATATTCATAGATAATGATTTTTTTAACAAGTTTTATGCCAAAGTCTTGGTTAACATCTGATGAATTGACAAAACATAAGGTATATTATCAACTGTGTTATTTTATTATTTATCACAAGAAGCCATGGGTTATCCATCAACAATATAATAGACACCCATTTTGAAACTTAACTAAAAAAATAACATGGTGGATCTTGGAAATGTGCATTTTCAACGAATTCATCCATATTTATTGAATGCAATCCAGGGTATCGATTCCTATTATTAAATTCCTGAAAGCGTGTCTAGAGCACTTCAATAATTTTGCGCAATTGGACATAACCATGAGATGGGTGCCAAGTCTAATACATTTATAAGCCCCTTGCAGAGCAGGGTAGTAATATATTGAATGTTATTATTAATAATAATTTATAGTGGGATATTTTTTAGTATTGTATTTAGCACCATTGTGGCATGAGAATCCAATTGCGAAATAGAAAAAATAATCATCTTATATGTATGAAGGGATTTGGATTCGGATAGCATATCAAATCCTGATGAGATTTTTAGAAAGCGCCATCCTTCAGTGGACTCACAATTAGAATTACCGTACATATTCGAAATATGTATTGTGAAACAGGGTTACGTATGAATTGTTCAGGCATGATCCTTATATTATTTATACTCAACATTACAGTTATGTCAACATTTTTAACATCGTAATTTTCCGGGAATTGAGTAGTCAGTATGCTGAGACTCTACACATGCTCTAAATTAATGTCATATTCTGTACATCCATTTATTATTTCCTATCAATTTGGTCTCATTAACCAAATACCGATTATTATCAGGGTCTCTATGAAGATTGTGAAATCAACAACAACGCCCTTGCTGGTATCTGGGTGAAAGATCATGCCAAACCTATAATAAGAAGATGTCATGTACATCATGGTAGAGATGTTGGTGTATTCACATTCGATCATGGCTCAGTGAGTATTTTATTATTTAATGTATCAATTGAAAATTTCGGTGTTAATGTTTTTGCTGCTTTTGTGTTCATCCGAAGAAAATGACATGACCATTTCGAACACCCGGAGTAAAATAAGATTCATTCAGTATGCTTCTTTCCCTACCAACTTACACGGTTAATTTTGTAATTATTTATCTTAAGAAAGCTTGTTCAATATTTATCTCCGTCTATATTGCAGGGGTACTTCGAGAAATGTGATATTCATCACAACAGAATAGCAGGTTTTGAAGTGAAAGCAGGTGCAAATCCCACTGTTGTTGGTTGTTCAATACACCATGGACATACAGGAGGGATTTATGTTCATGCTCGTGGTAGAGGACAGGTATAATGGAATACTAATTGGAATGAGTTTTATTTTACCACAATAATTGGAACAGAGGACTGACTGACCTTATTTTCAATTTCAGTTCATAGACAATAAAATCTACAGCAATCAGTTTGCGGGTGTTTGGGTGACTTCAAACAGCGATCCAACAATCAGAGGAAATGATATTTTCAACGGACATCAAGGCGGTGTCTATGTGTTTGGTGATGGGAAAGGTCTTATAGAGAAGAATAATATATATGGTATGAGTCCTATACGATTAAATGTGTTTATTCAAACCCTACCGAAATCTAGCTGCAGATATAGTGAGGTCAATTGCTCTGCCTAAAACATGATTTGACCATACATTTACTGTGGGTAGTTTTTTGCTATTTTTATGAAATGAGGCTTTTTAAATAACTATCTTCATGATTATTGAACTATGACGAAATTTATTTTGAGTCATAAGTAATAATTAATGTTGGTTTGTTAGAATTACTTATCTTGGACCACATTGAATTATATTTTGCAGTTATTGAGAAATAGAATTTGAAATGATTATTTTATTCAACATGATCATGATATCATGATTTCACTGAAAAAAGGTCAATTATCTTAGATTGAGTTTACCTAAATGTTCGTAGAAGGTCATGTAAAATAGTCCATTTTTAGGTGCTACAAAACGTGGAAGAGTTCAAAAGTTTTCATGTGTATTCACAGCCGCATACAGTGAAAGTGCTATTCTTTGAGAAATTTGACGGCAAATTTTGACCCAAAAAGTTTCACATTTTGGTCCCCCTTTTTTAATGTTCTAAATATGCCAATGATTCCTAGTATTGTTTTGAGCTTACTTTACAAATTTGTTTGGAAAAAGTACAAGCAGTTTTTTTTTTTTAGGCAATGTTCTTGCTGGTATACAGATTCGAACAAACAGCAGTCCTATTGTACGACATAATAAAATTCATGATGGTCAGCATGGTGGGATTTATGTTGTAAGTAATTAATATTCCTTATCTGGTAATTTATTACTGTTGGTTCCAAAACCATAAACATTGCTATTTCATTGCATTATTGATGATTTTGAAACATCTTTACTGTTTGGTTGCTATCGTATACCCAAAAAGAGACATTTTTATATTCTGGCATAACTAATTTTTTTTCGGATCTTCAGATGTCTAAGTAGCTGACATTGTGGCAGTGTGGTCTTCTATACACAAAATTTTTTGAAGTCGTCTATCACAGATAGTTTTTCCTAATGACAAGTCCCTATAGGACTGCATATGTAGTAGGATTTTGTACGTTAACAAAATAAGCATTCTTGTTTGAAATAGGTAAAAATTATTCAATATTTTAATGTTATCAATTCATTAAAATATCACATAACAATTGAATAGAAACACTCAGAATATGGAAACCATATTCCCAGAAAAAAATAGTCAAAAATAAATTGTGCTACTGCTTTTGGAAACATAAAATATACAAAAATTCCAAAAAACACCATTTTGAAAAATCTGTTACCCTACCCTGTTCATAGGCTCTCTTTGCAACTGCAAAACATGACTCTGAAGTAATTTAGGCCTAGAAGGGTTATCTATATCATTATTTTTAGCATGAACGAGGCCAAGGTATCATTGAGGAAAATGAAATTTATGCGAACACGTTAGCTGGTGTTTGGGTGACAACAGGATCAGCCCCCACGTTACGAAGGAATCGAATTCACTCAGGAAAACAAGTTGGAGTTTATTTCTATGATAATGGACATGGGACGTTAGAAGACAATGATATATACAATCATATGTATTCAGGAGTCCAAATAAGGTATGCAATAAAATTTTTTGGATTACTTAGTAAATATTCTTCTTAATTTAATATTTTGCCTCACTGGGCTTGAGATTGTCTGCACCACAAGAAGCACAATCCATTACAAGCGCATGGCAGGATGGCAGAATTTTGTCATACTTCGGATGTCTGAGTAGCTTTAGTCTGGCATATGGTTTTGAGAATCGGTGTGTAATAAGGATGGGTTACCAGTAAAATGGGCTGGCAATCGAAAATGAATGTATCTGAATGTGGCAACCTTACTTGGTAATTGCTATTTTCAACTACCTTTCAGGACGGGCAGTAATCCAACGATAAGAAGGAATAAAATCTGGGGAGGACAGAATGGCGGAATACTTGTTTATAATTCTGGACTCGGTGTTATTGAAAAGAATGAAATATTCGATAACGCAATGGCAGGTGTCTGGATTAAAACTGACAGTAATCCGACCATGAGAAATAATAAAATACATGATGGAAGGGATGGTGGGATATGTATTTTCAATGGTGGAAGAGGTATGGTTCAAAACTTTTTTTGGGGTTTTAGATTTGCCTAACGAATTTCTTGCATGTTGTGAGAGGTAAATGGTTCTATCATCACCCAGGGAAGATACCATTTACTGTACTTTAACTATAACTATATCGATTCGCCTAAAGTGAAGTTGCTGGTTTCACATACTGTAGTAAGTAGCCCATTGCCATTCAGTGACCGTTCGGTTCCTACTTCCTACCTGCTACTTTGCTTTGAGTGAGACATTTTAATTACAATTTTAAAATTTTTGAGATAGTAATTGTTGAATAATATTACTATAAATTCCATTTTTCTGTGACCGAGTGTCTGGAATACCTTCATTTTGTGGTATCTAAAGAATTTAATCTTAATGTTAGTTGATCTTTTTATAGTCTCTAATGTGGCCGGTATGAAAAAGTTTCAATGTGATTTGAAAATCCATATACCTTCGATTTAACCATGCTTGCGTAAGATATTATACACCCTCTAGATTCTGAGCACAAAAAATTGCACTTTATGCTTCTGAGGTAGTAGCTGATTTTGGTGACCGAATTTAACTGCTACAATCTTGATCAATATACTGCTTTTGTGCTTTTGTGATAGTTTTACTATGCGCCATAATATTGTGTCAATTTTCTGGTCGTCAAACATTAAAACCTCTCTTTCTTTCTCTACCTGGCTTGAGTAGTAGTATCATGTTTTATCACAAAAAAACGAAGAACTTGGTATAATTATTGAATGATTTTGAACTGGATTGTTTCCAAAAATCGAACTTGCTAAATAGTTTTCATTAAAGGTTAATAAAATCCTGTACAACAGGTATACTTGAAGAAAATGAGATATTTCGTAATGCGCAAGCTGGTGTCTTGATCAGCACAAACAGTCAGCCCATATTACGAAGGAATCGAATTTTCGATGGATTCGCAGCTGGTGTTGAAATCACTAATTCTGCCACTGCTCTTCTCGAACGGAATCAAGTTTTCAACAATAAATTTGGGGGAATTTTTCTTGCCACAAGTATTTCTGCAGTACTCAAAGGTATGAATTGGGATGAGAGCCTGGTGTTTAGCCAGTATCCTTTTTTTCTTCGGTTGTCGTAAACAGTTGCATCATTTTCTTGTAATTGAGGGACAAGACTAAAGATAGAATAGTTTTACCGTATTTCACTGCCATTCAGTTTCTGTGGTAAATAAACTTCATTATGAAGTGCCACTTTTATGGAGCTATTTAAGTATTTAACCCCTTGTTAATTGCAGAAGAATTATTTCATGATATATTGTTCATATCATTTCAGTAATGATCTAAGCGGCTTTAAACATTCCGCATTGTTATTTGATAGCAGTTTTGATGCTTTTGCAACCGTTTTTACATTGCATTTTTGATTGTATATTTCAGAGAACAAAGTATTCAGCAACCAAAATGCCATTGAGAAAGCAGTGAAGCATGGACAATGTCTTTATAAAATCTCAAGTTACACAAGTTATCCTATGCATGATTTTTACAGGTATGAAAAAGTTGATCCCATATTTTCAGTGAAATGCCTCATGTCATGTAGTTAAAGGGGTTGCAAATTCTTGTTTTTCTTCGTGCCTCCAAAATCTCCATGTCATCTTCTCCAAATGTACATCATTATGTCATTTTCTTCAAATGTGCAAAAAAGTTTCAAAACCATCAACACTACTTTTTTGTGGCAGCATTAATGATTTGAAACCTTTTCCACGATTGGTACAAGACAGTCCTGGTTTCTGCATGTGTGGTCACTACAAAATCTCACTTTGGGGCATTGAAGACTGTTGTAAGAGCTCATGACATCCGCAGAAATCTTTCAATATTCCACTCGGACAATAGATGAATATAGTTTTACTTGAAATTTAGTCAGTCATCCAAGAGTTTTGTTTATCTAGATCAGTGCTTCTCAAACTGTGCATAGTGTGCCGTTTTGTTTTACCAAGGGAGCCACGCTATAAAGCTTCTTGGTTGCTTCACATACAAAATCTTGTAAGCACACTCTTAAACGACGACTTACTTTTTAATTGGTCTAAAAATCTGTCTGATCTGATCTTTAAAATCAACAAAACATGATTTACAGTTAGGATGGTAGTGTTGGGGAGGAGGAACAAATAAAATTTTAGTCTCACTTTTCAACTCCAGTGCAAAATCAATTATTTTAGGCAAATGTTTTCAGTCTTCTAGTGAATATCACTCAATGTGTTGTGATTTTTTTCATACAGGTGTCACACTTGCAACACAACAGATCGAAATGCAATTTGTGTAAATTGTATAAGAAAATGTCATCAAGATCATGTCGTTGAATTTATTCGCCATGACAGGTAGGTGAATATTCTACTTGGGATTTTTTGGCAGATCAATAAAATTTCTCTGGTTGGACATTTGGGGGACTCAGTTAAAATTCAATTTTGTCAAACATGAGCCACATACCCCGTGTGCGTGTTTTGAAAAATAATTTTTGACCGAGTTGAAACTTCGAATAATTAAAAAATAGTAATGTAAATTCAACCTCATGTTATTGTCTCATGTTTTCCAGCACTCACCCCTTTCTTATTTTGCAGATTTTTTTGCGACTGTGGTGCGGGAACACTCAGTGGTACATGTTGTTTAGCAGGAGAGCCAACACATGACACCGATACTTTATATGATTCAGCACCACCTACAGAGTCTAATACAAACAGACAGGCTTAATGCTTGATTTTTAACATGACCAATCGTTTTGTCAAGATTACGCAGATTTGTGTTTCACACTCCAGCATGTTAAATAAGCATGCTATGCATTTGTTAATGGACTGTATTCTATAACATTCTTGGTTAGGGGTGTTTAATGGTTTAACTGCATTGGGGTGTTTTTCAGAATTCTGTTCCAATTCTGTTTTAAAATCCTAAATTAAATGTATTGCGCAACATGATCATGATTAATGGTATGTCAAATATTGGATGTGAATCATGGTTTCTGTGGATTTGGTTAATCTTGCTGAAAAGTAACACATTTTGTTTGGATTTTTTTAAACTCGGTTGTCCAACAGATAAGTAAAAGTAAAACAACTCTCCAGTTGGAATAAGAATGTTGGTATCAAAATGCAGAAATAGGTGATTACACAATATTCCGTTATGGCAGCCATGACCAAATCAGAAATTGCAAATATGCAGGGATGGAACAAGATTTTGATTTGGGCAAAGTCTAACAATATCTAAGATCTTATTCGATCTTGAATCTGAATCTGGAGAATTCACCAATTTTGAACTCCATTATGCTCATTTGATTGGGTCAGAGAAAACGGAATTACAGTTATGCATCTACGACTTGCAACTATAGTTTTGGTAGAACTGTGCTGAAGTACTGAGATTGTAATCGTTCTATTATATTTATTTTGATAATATTCTAACTCGCTTGATACTGGAACAATGGCTATCTATACCTGTTATGTCATGTAAACGAAAAATCCATCTCAAAATGAGAATATCATTCTTGTTGTATCAGGTATTACTGTTAGTGGGAGCTAAACACTCCTTGAGGGGCAAAATGAATTTCAGTTTTTATATATGGCTTTAATCTTTCTCGTTTTATTTTTTGCACTTTTAATGAGATCATTGTTTCAACTACATCTTTATTTTTGATCAAGTTTACCCAATGCTTGGAAAATTATCTTAGGTCATACTTTATCAATCATGAGCCGTTGAAAATATGAACATGGATTTCAATGATCATATCATCAAATTTGACAAATCAATGGCTCATAATTGTTTTTGTATGGCCATTGGATATAATGTTACTTACTGCTGTCTCCGGTGCGGCTATTTCTGTGTATTTTCTGCTTTTCATTTTTTTGTTTTGTTCTATATTGTTTCTCTATTTACAATGTATTATTGATACTATTATTATTAATGATATTTATTTTCACACATTTCTACGTTGTTTTTTATATATTCTTCTTTATGTACAATAGCATACTACTAAGTACTATCAACCTCTCTCTAAGACTTAAATTACCATTTTTGTTTTGTGTTTTTCACCTTTTTTTCGTTATTTTGCGGAATATTGTAATAATAAGAATGGATGAATTTTAAATCTGTGATTATAGTGTATTTTTGGATGGCTCAGAACGAGCTATGAACAACTGCCATGTCGGCAGAAACGCAAACCAACAGTATAATTCATTTATTGTTAATAAAACATCTCTTCTCATTGCCCCCCTAATGTATTGTTTATCGTATATTCCAATCAGAAATTTTTTATTTCGTCCAGCGTGAGATACAGATGGTCCAGTCGCACCTCGCCAGCGTGACCCATCTGTTTGTCCAAGCTTAATAAAAACATGTGGGCACGAGTTGTTTCTGAATGGGATGAGACATTGATTGGTTGTGTCGCTGAATGCTTTCCATGTTTACATTTTAGTACCGGATAAAAATTATTTAGCGCTGCAATTCAACTGCTGAATTGCCTAACTGCAGAAATATTGTGAAAAGTTTACTTTAAAAAACAGCAATTTTCTATCTATACATTCTTAAATATGTGATCCAATCCAATAGTGCCTCCAAAATTAATCAATCAATTGCCCGGCGATAATGCCTGCTCAATGATCATTAAATGACTAAAGCTATAAATATTTGTTCAACTCTTATCTCTTTGAAATGTACTTCATGTCCTGGCAAAAACTCTACTTTCGGTAACATTCTGGTCAAAAGATTTTATTTTGTCAATTATGAGGTACAGATGGACTCGCCAATCCATCTGTGACTCCTACTTAATGAAGAGAGTTTGAGCAATATTTTTCTGGCTGGGATTGGGCTAAGACAGTGTTATTTATAAGTCATTGCTAATTCAGTTACTGCATACCATTTATAGACATGAAGTAATATAAAATATAAATGTATGTATAACAAATTCGAAAAGCAATTGATTTTTTTGTATGAACTCCAAATACCATTCTGCTCTTCATTTTTCGCTGCTGTATTAATGTTTATCCATTGATTCTCTTCTTTATTCAATCCATTTTTTCTGAATATCATATTTCTGTTGCCTATTTTGGTTTGTAAAGCCCAGATTTGCAAGTCGCCAGAAAACGAAATAAACTCACCCAAACAGACAATAAATATATTGATGTTAGAATCCAGTATTCCTCCATGGGTGAATTTACTTGTCATTTTCTTTCTAGGAGTTTCTATGAGCTCCTATTCTATAACAACATTTATATGTTTCGAAGTCCATGGAGCATCACTCGTACCAAAAGATATGTTATGATTATGATCTTCTTCATGGAAAATGATTTGAAGCATCACTCTTACCAAAAGATATGTTATGATCTTGATCTTATCCGTGGAACATTTGACTGAATTTGGTTACTTTATTTGGTTACACCTATTTCTTTCTTGAGTAGCATTGTAGCTGAACTTTGATGCCCAATGGAAGTCTGTTATTTCTGACATTATCATTGCCTAACATACTTGAACAAATTGCTGCCCCAGGTGTTCTTTGTTTAATATGTTCAATATTCTTGTATTCGCTCCTGGAATGGATGATAAACAACACTAATTTTCTTGATTTGTAAAAAATGATAATGCAATTTGTGTTTTATTAATCAATGAAACAGGTTCCCGGTTAGCTCAATCCATATAAGCGTTGGGAATACGCTTAAAACTACACATCTCGGGTATTCCGATCTAAGGTTAGAATCCTGTGAAGGGTGGACGGGTTGAATACTGTTGGGGAATAAAAGTTTTGCAAATCCAAATTACAGGCTGGTAAGGCAGTTTTGTCAAATTTGCTTTCATGAGCGTTTAGATCGGCAGCGGATCAGGAAATTTTTGATGGAGGGGTAGTTTTAATCAATATGGTTATGACGCCATGATGTGCACTAGAGATGGGCCGATACCAAAATTTTAGCCGATACCGACACCACATTCGTAATTGTTAAATATGTTGAAGGCCTTTTTGTATCCACTTATGCCCTTGTTATAGTTGCACCCACGTATGTGTGCGCCTTCCTACGTTTGTACCCTTGAATTCTTGCATCCATTTGAGTGCAGACTTTAATGGATGAAAATATAATTGATTATTGCTGCGTTCAAGCATACATTGGTCCAAAGGTTTAGTGCAAATGTTCGTGGTTACATAACTAACGTGACATCTCATTGAGGCCAAGGCCACAATACACATGAAGTTGTCTTACCGACGCGTTGCATTACGTTCGAGCAATAAAATAAAAACGGCGATACACATGCCTGCATTGCTTTGCGTTAATCGTGTTCACATGCGTACAAGGCACAAACGCAAAAAAGAAACAAGCACTCTGCGGTAGTTTCATAGCAAGTCGCTCTGTTTCATTGGAAAACGTAAGAAGATGCATACAGAGCATTGCGCTTGCGTAAAACCAAACCAGGAAAAAACGCAACCTGCGCAAACGTGTACTGCGACCTTGACACCTTTTTCTGCATCAAAAAGAGCATATAGTGAGTGAATTGATGAGTTTTATTCAATAAAACCCAAAGTGTATAGAAAATTGTTCACGCCATACATGCCCCTGTTTTAATTATTTCAGAGCAGTGGAATGCGAGGTTTTTCCATTTATTATCAGTAAATAAAGCATATTTGTACGCTCCGTTGTAAAGATGTACTCGGTATCGGTGATGAAAATTTTCCGATACCAGTACCGATACTACAAAAATCCCCGATACTTGCCGATACCGATTCCGATACATCGGCCCATCTCTAATGTGCACCACAGGTGCAAATTTGTAAACAAAACATGTTTTTACTTGCCGATAGAGTAAATTATAAAATCATGCCAAAGGCCCCAAATTTTTCATTGAAACAATATTTTGGTGGAAAATACTAGTTTACCCGATCTTGGAGCTCCAGAAAGTTGCCAGCATATTGTATTTTGAGGTAAATAGCAGCGAGCAACCAGGGCGATCATTTTCACCCAGTTTCGGGGTTCATTATGCTCGTGGAGGGAGTGCGTCTATCTTGTAACCACGTTTGCTTGCAACGACTTACTATATATGTGCAGATGGGGCGAATTCGTTTTGTCAGTTATGAAGAGGATGGTGTACTTTGAATAAAGCATAAATATGTGCATTTGTGAGACTATGAAAACGTTGTAGCATATATTATATTAAATTCATTTGAATTTGGCGAAATTCAACGCTTTTTCAAATGGTATCATGGCAAATTTATGATATTCCAAATTATATTACGTTGCCACGATTATAACGCGTGGCTAATGAAAAACAAGTACGAACGAAAATTATTTCATTAAGCCTCTGGGGCAAGTTTTGGCTATTTCAAAATGACCGCATAACTTGTTTTGTGAGGGCATAAAGGAGAGAGCTACGAACTTGCAGTAAGAATTACCGGCCCTTGGCCATCTGGCCAGGCGATTTTACTTTCATAATGGATTCGTAGCAACTATGATATTATCTCAATAAATATGCCAAAATACTCTTAACCTACAACGTGATAATCTTTCCGCTTGTTCGTTTTTATTCATCAAGTTCATTTACACCATAATTAGAATCGTGTATGCATTTGATGACAATAAATATATTACAATTTTTATTAGCCAAAGATTCAATCACGATCCCAGTACATGCAATGATAAGACTTCTCATTCCAATCCTCCGAATGTCTAAGATAATTTGCGGCAAAATATTTTTTGCAGGATTTGATTAACGCATCTCTTGCAACCGTTGCTGGCTCGCTGGCTCCGAAGAAAGGATCATCCGCCTCGACTTCCGGATGAACACTGGAACTTCCTAGACTATTTTCTCGGAACTTTTTTGCTGTCGCCCGCTTGTGGTTATCCCATAGCTTCAAAAGATGTAGCCTGTGTGTTAAATTAAGGTTCGAGAGTAAACGGTGACTAGAATAAGTTTTATGAAAATATCTGGGAAGGAACGTGTTTGCAGCCTCATGGCGACTCTTGCCAAGAACAGAAAAAGATCGAGGGGATGCGCAAGCTTTTTCCCTTGCTGATGAACCCAAAGATATTGTTTCAATCAAACATTTTCTTGCCTTCGCCGTGATTTCTCATGTTTTCTTCCTCATACTGCAGTAAAATGACAGAATGGCTTTTCAAAACGTAATAAATGTAACATTTTCGCGCGGCTTCAGCGCGCAGTAGTTATATTACACACAAAAAAGCATTTGAAATAAGTTTTTTTTCTGCTGCAACCATGATCGTTAAGTGATGCCTCCACTCCCGCGCAATGCATAATCGGCGCTTTTTCGATCAAAGAAAAACCACAATTCAAGTTTTGTCGCCTCTCATCACACGCAGAAGTGTCAAATAAGGGTAATTACACTCTTTATGCAATAATAGATCAATTTTGAGAATGTTATTTTAGTATTAAATCGTCGCATTGGAATTTGCGGTAGATTGATTTTTCTGATCAGTGCTTTACAATAGTTGTGAACTTATTCTTATAAAAACTCCATGCTGCATGTATGAACTATATGATAAAATTTTGTGTTAAATTTAATCATGACAACGTTTTGAAATCCCCTAATAAATTGAAATTGAGTAAATCTTATCACGTGCAGTGATGGACCCAACTTTCATAAAATGTCTACAATTATACCGGTAGTAAATGCGTGTAGGCACATCTATCTACATCACACGTATCTTATATTATTAGTGTTAGTGCCTAAAATACGTGGATTGTGAAAAATGTTAAATTGTCACCGTGCATATAAGATCTGCTTCGAATATATAACCGAACACTAAGCTAAACTTATCTAACATAACATTCGTTACCTCTCTTTATCACTCTTTTCCCCAATACCATCTTTTCGGTCTCCAACATCCATGGCCAAGTTTCAGGCCTCTCATATCGTATTATATCCACGCAGGTAAAGTTCAACAATTATTTTTTCGGCAATCTTTATTACTTTGTTTTGTCATAATGCAATTTCAATGACCACCGTGCCTAAAGGCCGCAATACACGTTTGAGTAGGCTGCGTTTTCTTCAGTTTTGTTTTATTTTACTCTTGCCTGCAGTTTTTCAACGCAACAGAACGGATTGCTATGCAAGCTAACGAGTCTTGCGATAAGTTTGAATGTTGCGGGCGAGTAGCCGATTGTGTATTCAAAACTTGTTGGAGACTACCAAAATGCGTGCGTCTAAATATTGTATAAAATGTACTCTGTTAATAACCCCAAATGGTGTTTTATTTTTTTATTGACATCCTATTTACAACATTTTGCTATTTGACATCATAATACGAGAGCTTCGAATATATTCCAATACTTCATCGCTTGTATCGAAATGCCAAGCATGATTGATGTTTGGACAAGACCGCCGTTTTATACACGCGGCCGACGCCTACCAGGCAATAAATGCGAAGGATTGTCTGTAGGAAAGTAAAATATATGCACATTTGTGTTCACAACCCATCAGCTGTATATTGCGACTAGACTTAAATCGATCGATGTATTTATCACACCAAGGTCGAATAAAAAATGGTATTCTCTGATATATGATCATTTTTCAAAACATTTCCCAATGACGTGCGGGGTGTATTTTTGGCAAAATAGCAATACCCACTCCACGTAACTTACTTTTTAACATAGAATGAAAAATTGAAAGCTTTGGACAATACAAAAATTGTTCAAGTCAATCATGTTTGTCCCACCAGGTTGTAATGGCCCATTCCCAATCGTTGTTTTCCTCCTAATTCTTCACAATTTTAACCCCATAAAATTATATCAATGAACTAATAAAATACAAAAATGATTGTGTTAAACCAAAAAACATTCTACATGAAGCTCACTGCGGAAAATGCTGGACGACAGCTTATCTTCATATTCGAAACGGCCATAATATCGTTCGCAATCACATGCATTTGACGACAATCGACCCCTGAAAAAAATAGTACATGTAGCACGCTTCCGATGCGCATTTATTTCGGTGAGCTCATTCATATCGTTTAGCTTCAACAACAACAACAAAAAACTGATACCCACCCAAAAATAGTTTCCGGATCTCCTGGCACACCAGCTGCCGCCTTAACTAATCATAATTATAAATTAACGAATAGGACAACGCACGTTTTGAATGATTTAGGACTCAATAATAAGATGTCTCACAACTCACAGATATCCGGCCAATGTTACAGCTGATAAGGAAAGCATTGTAATGAACCAAAGTAATATCTGTATATTTAGCTAAAATTGCCACCACTAACCCAGACCGGCAGAATATCACCTAAAATGCTATTCAGACACTTGGAGGAAATGGGCAAAATTAGCAAATGGGCAAACTTTCCATGACACACAAGGTGTCTCTGAACCCCTCCCATTCCTACTATTCAAGGTCTCATAATATGACTTACACAGTGATAGACAAAGCGACACATTTATGCAAATTCAGACAACAAATCTAATACCATTGATACAAAATTCTCTTCAACTTTCAAAAACATCTATTATTTAAAAAGTTTCAGAGATTTAATATATGTTGATACACTATCAAATTTTTTTGTAAGCTCTTGTTTGATAAAGGACCCTTTGTTTATTGGATGTCCGTATTTATCCAGTGTTAAACTTCCATCTTCATTAAATTCACATTGATCGATGGGTAATATAATTGTCTGTCTGCTGTTGAAAGGAAGATTCGTAGTTGTAGTCTCAACAGTTCCTGCAATAAGTCATAAGAATTTGAATCAAAACCAATGCTTTTTGTTACAAATCCCATAATGTCTTTATTCAAATATTACTAAATTTTATTTTATTCTCCAATTATTCTTGACTTAATTGTCCAGCACAATAATGATAAATTCGAAATTTTGTCTTGTAAGTCCCTCTTTGCTTACAATGTATGCTCAAAAACAGCAACCCATGTCATCAAAAGCTATGTTTAACACGAAGATAATATTCCAATACATATACAATATCAAACTATCATTATCAAATTTTCACAAATTTCTGCCTATTTATCATCATATTCATCAAAAGTTGATTTCAATTTAATAGTAAACCTTACCCATGCTATTTCGTTTCACTATCGGTATTGATTACTATTAGGGGCAATTACAGCAAGCATGAAGGTTTATTTGTAGAGCTACTCACAAAATATTGTTTGTCTTTAGGTGTCTGAATGGACAAAAACACCGCAAAATTCATTTCATCGTAGTATTGATGATTTTTAACAGTTTTCTACAGTTTGATTACTACCGAATAATCTAAAAAAGACATTCAGTCTCATTAAGAGATATATCATGGAATATAGTACATTTGTTAAATATTCTTCTGATGGGACCCATTTTCTTCTGGCGTATCAGTGGCAAAGTAGCTGACATTTTGCCTAGTGGCAATTCATAATTTTATTGAGAAAGCAGTGCATCAAATGCTGTAATTTAAAAGACTATACCTTTTTCTCTACTGATTACTATAGATGTATATCCATTAATTTCTATAAACTCATCTGGAATTTTTAGACGTATTCTTTCAGGCAATTTTGCTTCTTCAGCAGAGCCTGCTTCCGGCCTGCTATGTTTAAATCGATATTTTTCATCTTCGGCATGTCTTTTCTCATTCCCTTGTATATCCTCTTTTAAACGAATCACCATTGATCCAATTAAACATATTCCAGCACCAACAACACCAAAAGCATAAATTTTGGCAATGTATGTAACTCTATTCGCTTTAAGTTTATTGAATAGTCTGCTGAACGCACCGAACTTTTCCTCAGGAGGTGCGATTCGAACTTGATATGCAGGTTTATGTCTGACAGGTCTCTGATCTTCATTCATGTTTAAAGATATTTTGGACAAGCATACAAATTTTAATAAATATTCTTCATCTCTAATAAAAATCCATTTTGTTAGAATTAATCAGGTTTTCATATTTGTTGACCTACAGTACCGAAGATGACTATTGATATACTTATCAAAGAAAATAAATTCCTGAAACGGAAAAGAAATTTAACACGACGGGATTTGTATAAGCATGGGTGCATATTTGTCCAAATGATTACATGACCCAATTTTAAATTGTCCAGTGAACCGGTTTCATCAAATTGGTCCACTGGATCCATCACTGACGCATACTCGGAGAAGATGCCGACCCCTGGGTAGATGTTATTTCAAAATCCTAATAGTTGTATTTTTAATATAAAAATTTATCTACTTTCCAGCAAGACAATGATATATTGCGAATTTCACATAGTAAAATCAGATTTGAAGCATACTGCCGCACATGCCCGCCAACTTCCATGTTTGAAATATTGGTTATAGTCGAATACTGTTCAACTTCAGACTTCTGAAATTCACTGAATGCTTACATTGCCTAAATCCGAGACCAGGGCAAAATTGCAGTTTCATCAGTTATAAACGCCCGGTTGTTATAACTCATTCATAGTTTTATGACACAAAATACATAAGGTTACACAAAACATAACTGAAACAAAACCATAGAAAATAAATAGGGCCATTTCACAAAACTTTTTCAAGCATGATTTGTGAGGACACAAGATCGAACATTCAACCATTGTAAGACATCAGCTGTCAGTCTGCAGTTGCGCTATTAGATGCAACCAGCATTAGGCTACAGCATATAAAAATAAGTTCATTTCCTTCATTACAGTTGGTCACACTAAGCCTAAGAGGCTACCTATTTGATGCAACCAGCATTAGGTAGTCTACAGTATCTAAAGACAAGTTCATTTCATTCATTACAGTTGGCAGGTTGGTCGCACTAAGCCTAAACTATTACAGATTCTAACTTATATATAATTGACAAATACTGAATTGATGAATGGTGCCTGCCAGAGACAATAGAAAACATTCAGCGTTGTACACATTTCAAATATACATGAAATTTAGATTTGTGATAACACTAGTACAGCATCAAGTTGAAACAAAAACTATCCCCACCCCCACCAAACTAGCTCGCAACAGCATCTAAGCAACTGCATTCGTTCGACCTCCACTTCTGACTTGACTAGCTTATCGGTAAAAAGTAGCAAAAATTTGGAAACAAGCAAGAGAGGCACGCACCTTTGTAGCGACTGTGTATATGTTCGGTGTATACGATCGGTGGTGAAACGTGCCTAACGGTTGTTGGGTATAAGCCCTTCTGTAGGTTCACGGACAGGCCATATCAAACATTAAAAATAAAACAGGGGCACGTCCACTGCCTAAACACCTACAAAGCAGGTCCGTTTTTCCGTGCCTATTATCCAGTGGTACGGTTTTGGTGGACATGCGGCAAGGCCTTATGATTAGCCTAAAAAATATTACCACATTTAAAACAGAATTTCCATTTGTTTGCAGAAGTTTAACTCAAGTATGCGCCTTTACAAATTGTAATTTTTTATTAAATTCATTCATATCTCTAAACACAAGTGAAAAATGATACTTTTTGACCAAATTATTCGGATTAGGGACAGTATATTGACTCAAAACTTTTCTAGCACACTAGCTAGTATAACAAAACAATATCACAATCCCCTTGAAAGACGTTGCTACATGTAGCTGGCCGTAGAGAAATTTGGGATGTCTCTACCCCCTTATGCCAGATTCCACAAGCTGTGTATTTCATTCGATGCCATCGCCGAATCCAATACTCACAAGTTTACTGAAACTCATCGAGGTGTGGCAATAAATATTCAGATTCTGAAGGAAAACTAATTTGTATCGAAGTTGAGTGGTTCGGAAGCAGCAGCAGTACTTGTACTTTTAACATTATGTACTCCTTAGATATACATTGCTCCAGATTTGGCAAAACAACCATTCGACTGGCTTTTAGTGTTAGAGTGTTGCAAGGTGATTCCTTGTGTTCCGCCCTGTGAATAAATTCGCTCTCGCACTTATTTAATCTGAATCTATAGAATTGGTCCACCTGAATCCAGAAACACAAGTCTGTCACATCTACTCTTCGTAGAAGATTTAAAAACGTTTATCACCGACATTCGAACTGCAAATGAAACTGATTGAAGAGTTTTCAAGAGACATTGGTAAGAAACTCGGCGAAAAGAAATGTGCCTATATTTATATTGAAAGAGAGAAACGTAAATCCATGGGAGAATGTTTTCAAATTGAAGCATTCAATTTACAAGAACTTGGAATATAAGAAATATTTGGGTCAGGACAAAGATGTGGGATTTAGATGCGAATTGAGCAAAGAGCGATTGTTGAGAGGATACTATAGCCGTATACGAAAAATTTTTGAATTAGAATTATATGCAAGAAATAAAATCTTGACTCATAATTTGTTTGCAAATTTATTATTCACCTCAACTTTTGGAATATTATCATGGAATAAAGAAGAAATAAATCAAATCGATATTAGAATCTAAAAACTTTTAACTATAAACAGTTTCTACCGTAACAGCAGCATTGATAGGATGTATACACCGAAAAAGAAGGGTGGTTGAGGGCTGAACAATATGCTCGATATTTTCATATCTAGAGTGATTTGTTTGGTACCGAAAAGTATATCGGTGTAGCCAAAGGCCTAGGTGGAAAACATTCCATTGTATATATTATTATCAGGCATGATCCATTAGAATATTCTTAAATATTTCTCGTGCGATACTATAGCAATTCTCACGATCATACAACGATATGACATGAATTTTTAGTATTACAACTTCCTGTTGAATATGTCGCTCGTCACACCCTTAATCTGCTTGATCTCTATAATAATCATATTGTTATAACATTTTCTATAATCATCGAATATACTGTTATGTGGAAACCGTTTATGCCTAATGATAGGAGTTCGTGGGGGACACGTCGAACTGTCAACCTTCTTCTAGAAATTAGGAGTCAGAAAGGGAAGACAATTAGAAATAGTGTCGTAAAGTCAGTGACAATCTACAGTACCATAAGTACTACAGATCTCGCTTAGACAAGGCTGAATGAAATTGCGTGGAACTTTGGGGAAAATATCAATAATAAGTACTGCATCGGAATGAAAAGGGTGGATTGGTTAGGTTGGCGTCTGAACTGAGGCAGGAAATTCAACTTGTCTACCTACACCTGCGCCATAATGCTATTGTCAGAATTTTGTATGCATAGTTGTTGAAAAATTTAATTGTCAATTCGATTATTCTTTGCCAATTCAAAAAATATTTTGCACTGATGGCCTGTAGTTGTGATGAGACAAAAAATAACTGTCATTCCTTGGTTAAACAATGCAAACCAGTCATCATTGCATGGTATTCACCGAACAACAAGACCTATTTCATAATTGATATTTATGTCATACTTGATATTAATATTGTTAAAATGAAATGGAGGAAAAACAAATAAATACCGGTCACTCGCTTCTGGTTTGAAACGACTGTATCGTGATTTTAATTTTATTTAGCATTCCTATTTTTATTGGTGCCACGGGAACAATACTCCAAGCATTGGTGGAAAATTTAAATAAGTTAAGATTTGAGAATTTATTATATTTCTTTTTTCATTGACTATTTTAGTAACTGTTGTTTACATTTATATTTATATATATATACATATATATATATACATATATATATATATATATTTTCTTTTGTATTTTCTACTAACATTTACTACGCATTTGTATCGAGCTTTTCATTTTAACTACTAATTGTAGTTCAATGATTATGCTACCTATTCGTTTTAAAAAAACAATTTTATCAGCATACGTTAGAATCCAACGCGAAATGTAGCAAATCAGGTCCAACAGAAATGCCCTTTAAAATGCTGATTAACGAAAGAGCCGGCGAATAATTCTAGTGTATCCAAGATATAAAACAGGAGTTACAACTAGATCTATCAAAAGATTAGAAATACGGTATTTTATACCCTTAAACAACTATGTGTTACTCTCTTTGAATGTTTCTTTGAAACTTAATTCCTGGCACGTTTCTAAACTTTATTTTAAGTTTCGTTTGCTTTCCTGATAATTTTGTAATAGGGTAATATGATATATTTATTAATATCGCTTTTTGTGTCGACAGAGGTGTCAAAATAAATATGTTGATCAATGATCACCTGATCAATTGAAGGTCAGCAGGTATATATATAAGGCTTTAAAGGTCAGGTCTCATTACAGACTTCTAGTGGCCAAGTTGTATATGTGTACCAACCACTGATCTAAAATAAAATATGAAAACAGTGTTTTTTAGTGCATCAATGTCTTGGTGCAAAAACAACTTTCCCACATACGTACAAGCAGCAAGTCTGGTGATGAGTTAATTCTTTGGTCGTTACGCTTCGATGGGATCAATTCTAAACAAACGTTGGGATAGCGTAACAATATCGTTTTTACTGTTTGTCCTGCAAAAGCGGAAGCCTCTCGCGCAGATAGGGTGAGGCACCGTTCTTGGATCATCGTAGTCCTGATTTTTCCTGTGCAGTGACTTGGTTGGTGAAGGCAGCCGTAATCGGAAACCACCGTGCGCCGGCGGGGCGTCATGACGATCAGAAATGCGTAGCTCGAAGTGTATTCCCATCGATTTGGGCAACACTAAAATGCGGGAAACGGGAATGACGGGAAAAGCGGGAAAAATACTAAAATGCGGGAATGACGGGAACAACGGGAAATGTCGAATACTAAAAAGCGGGAACACTTGCGGGAAACGGGAATGACGGGAAATACACTAAAATGCGGGAATGACTGGAGATACCTTAAATTATGGGAAAAATTTTAAAATGTGCTTATTACGAGAATTATACAAAAATGCCGAAAATATTCTAAAAAGTGGAGATGACGGGAATTATACAAAAATGTGAACGGGAACAGGGATAAATGCATTAAAATGTGCGAATGACGGGAAACACACTAAAATGCGGAATGACGGGATACACAGTAAAATGCGGGAAGAATTCTAAAATGTGGGAATTACGGGAATTATACAATAATGTAAACGGGAACGGGTAATTGCACTAAATGCGGGAATAACAGGAACACATCAAAATGTGGGAAATATTCTAAAATGTGGATATGACGGGAATTATGCAAAAATTTAAACGGGAACTGGGATAATTACACCAAAATGTGGGAATAACGGGAACACACTAAAATGCAGGAATGACGGGAAACATACTAAAAGCGGGAATGACGGGAGCTACCCTAAAATGCGGGAAATATTCTGAGATGTGAGAATAACGGGAATTATACAATAATGTAAAACGGGAACTGGGATAATTGCACTAAAAAATGCGGGGAATAACAGGAACACACTAAAATGTGGGAAATATTCTAAAATGTGGATATGACGGGAATTATGCAAAAATGTAATCGGGAACTGGGATAATTCCACTGAAATGCGGGAATAACGGGAACACACTAAAATGCGGGAATGACGGGAAACACACTAAAATGCGGGAATGACGAGAGATATCCTAAAATGCGGGAAATATTCTAAAATGTGGGGATAACGGGAATTATGCAAAAATGTAGAGGGAACTGGGATAATTACACTAAAATGCGGGAATAACGGGAACACACTAAAATGCGGAAATGACGGGAAATACTTTAAAATATGGGATGTCCCGAGTTATACAAAAATGCGAACGAAAACAGGAGAAAATGACGAGAGACACTCTAAAATGTTGGAATTACGGGAAATACTTCAAAATGTGGGGATATCGGGTATTATACAAAAATGCGCGAAAATCACGGTAACACAGTAAAATGAGGGAATGATGGGAAACACACTAAAATGCGGGAATGATGGGAACACACTAAATGCAGGAACAACGGGAAATATTCTAAAATGCAGAAATTACGGGAGATACTCGAAAAGCTTTTTCCGAACGCTTTTGCCGATTGAGCTAACCGACTGACCGACTGTGGTGTGAAAAACTAACGTTCAGGTAAAATAATCGTATAATGAAACAAAACGGGGCACGTTAAAAATTTTACGAGAATATTGGAAAATAGGTTCTTCAAAATGGCATTTGACTCTGGTATTATTATATAATCCTAACAAATTCCGTACACTTTATGTATTTATCATGAAATATTGTAAATTAGCATTTTTATCATTCAGTATGCTTTGACCGCGCATGGGCAAGTTTACAAGAGCATTAATTTTTTATATCTGATTCAGATTGTAAATTTGGTATTTCTGATTCAGCTGATTGTAAAAAAATACCCCTGTCATGAAACTAAACACATCAGCACAGTATTGGGCCCTTAAACGACGTCAATTTCACCAGGTCTCTTACTGAGACTGACTTGAATGTTGAACAGTACAGCGAAAATATGGAGCATCAAAATCTACAAACCCTGGCAAGCAGGTTTTGTGGTACCATCGGCGGCATGATACACAAAAAATCTGCTCCTCGCCGCTCTTTTTTCCTGTACATTCGATAACATCACACACAGCCCACTGACTTTTCACTCTACCATATCCACAAATATTGCTGTATGAATCATACGCAATGCTTGGTGGCGGCAATGAGTGATTCCAAGTTTTTTGAACCAGTTGTTTTGCCCCATAAATCCTTGAACGATTTTTTGGAGTGTAATCAGTTTTGAATTCAACAAATAAAAGTCGTTTTATCCAGTTTCTGCATTTCCCGGTTGGTATATTTTTGGCTAAAGGCAGTTCATGTACAGCGCAATAGGCATTTACCACGGCATGTACACCACAATCAAAGCCATTTTCTTGCTGTGGAACATCTGTACATATGATGCATCTCCAATCAGAAGAATTAAATTCAACCTGGGCAACGTTTAAGCTAGCTCGAACAATGCGAAGCGCTTGAGTGAAAATACATGATGCCTGACTCTCTCTAACGATGGCATTTAGTGAATTTATGATAGAAAGTGATTTTGACTCGATATCAACTAGTGATAAGATCCAACGACTTGGGGTATCAATCAGCATCAAAAATAAGTCATTATTTTCTTTATTCCCGTATTCTAGCGCATTCATCCCAGTTTCAGTTTACATTCTTGTATAATTCCCCTTATCCCCACATTTTAAAATTTTTCCCGTAATTCCCGCATTTTAAGGTATCTCCCGTCATTCCCGCATTTTAGTGTGTTTCCCGTCATTCCCGTTTCCCGCAAGTGTTCCCGCTTTTTAGTATTCGACATTTCTCGTTGTTCCCGTCATTCCCGCATTTTAGTATTTTCCCCGCTGTTCCCGTCATTCCCGTTTCCCGCATTTTAGTGTTGCCCCATCGATTTACCGATTGAGCCAACGGGGCACCCCTAAATTCTTTTCCATATTCAAGCAGCAAATGATGACAGCAGCAATACAATAATACAGGACCGGTATTTACGCAGTACGGGTACGGTACCTTCAATCTACAAGTACAAGTACCGGTAAATGCTATGAAATGTCCCTCAGCAGACGTTGTGTATTAAAAGAAGACGAAGCTAGAATTTTATCGGTTTGTATTCTGTATTTGAAAAATCTGTTTCAGGCTAAAACGAGGTCATACCGACGAATTGCAAAGGTGATCTTGGAAAAAAAATGTTCAAGGGGCATATTAGTTACCGTACTGTAGCGTACCATATACGGTTCCGTACTCTGTACCGGTACTGGTATGAGAAAGAAAGATTTATTAGCATTTAGTCAACTCGTCAATCAGAAATATCAGTAGAGACATCACAGATAAACACCTTAAAGATTATTGTAATGGACTTGGAGAGAGCAATTGGACTGCATCTCCCAGCAGCAAAGTTCTGTGCTGTACCTATCACAAGAAATAAGTATTGAAAGCACATCATTTTAGATTCAAAACATTAATATCATAGTTCAGGTTGAAAGTGAACTATACAGTATACGCTTGTTGGAAAAATTTTCAATCGCATCAACTCACTCAAAGATGTTAATAAATTCCTAATGCCTTAATATTTTTAGGATTGGTTAGGTTACTCTAATTACTGAAACGATTAAATAGTACAGAAACGACCCCGAACGTAGTGGGTAATGTATGGGTCTAATATCAGGCTGGAATTGAAGCTTTAAGTTGACTCCAACTATTCAGTGGGATGAAAATCATCACAACAGTTTTTGCACATTGTCACCCATGGGAAAATGTATTTTGTTGTCAAATTTCATCCTGTTTATTATTGGGCTTATTTGATATCATTGGGTCAATCAGTCCGAATTTTGACCTAAACGTTCCATTATAATAATAAAAAAATCTGGATTGGCATTGGATTCTATTCAAAAAAGAAAAACACTTGTGTTTACTAATGGCAAATTGGAAGTAGCAATTAAGTTTGGTCGAGCGAGACATGGTGTTACATCTTAGTATACATCATCATTATGATGTTTTTGGTTATAAAATCACTGATTACGGAGGTCGTTTCTGTACATTTTTCACTCGCTTCATGGCCATTTCTGTAGTTTTCGATAATTGTATTGACCGGGATTGGTTAACCCACATTATTGGATTGACAAAGCTTTTCTTTTTACAAAGGTATTCAAGCAATGTGATGCAGGCAGTAAAGGATTTCTTACGAAAGAAGACATTAAAGTGGCAATCCTATCTATATTTGGCTACAAGCCTTCGAAGGTATTAGAGTAATTTCTTTTGACTATGCTAGACAATATATGACATTACCATAAGCTTTCATCCTGAAATTTTCACCAATGTTCTAGCTTTTTCAGGTGTGCAGACATGGCTGGTGGTCCCAACATTTTTCAAACTGGGCAGTCATAATTTATGTAGCAATAATATATTGTCTACATTAACCATATTCCTATTTTTAGTATGAAGTAATACAGTTGATGAGCATTGGCATGAAAGATAACTTGCGAGGTAATGTAAAGAAAATATTTCTTCCTGATAGAACGTTTATATACCTGTATACGCTTCTTGGTATGAAAATTTTCATAAAAAAAGCAAACACTGAAAACTAAAAGCATTTATGAAAAGAACTTGGTTAACACATTTAATCAAGACATATCCCTACTTTCCTTATATGCATTGTTATCTTTATTTGTTAGTTCTCTAGATCAGGGTATTCACTAATTCACGGTAGAGAGGGATATGTTTGATGCATTGGGCTAGGTATTTAACAATGTTTTGAAATTTCCTCAGGACTCAATTTGGAAAGATTTCAGAGTTTAATGTTAGCCAAACTATCATTGGAGAACGATGATCAAGAATGCAGACAAATATTCAACTCCTTCGACAGTGATTGTATGTTATATTGATATTATTAATATTCCATGAACTAATATATATAAAGTGTGACAGTGTTGCATAACTTCAATTTGTAGTACCGGGACATATTAAGATCCTTAAAACACAATATGCCAATTTTTCTGGTTGAAAGCTTTCTAGAAATTTACATTGATGAATTAAAATTTTTGTAGGTTTGGCAGTAGTAACCTAGTGAGGGGCTCTTTAGATAAGAGTTACATAAGTGTGCCACAGATGAGAGTGTCGTTTTATGTCCTCTCATACAAATCCTGTGGGCAACGGTTTACTTTCACTGATCAACCTCCCTTTCCATACATAATCTCTCGCTCGCTTTTTACAGGCAAAGGTTTTCTGACACTAGACGACCTGAAACTTGCTTTTCAAACTGCAGCACCCAATCTTGGAGAGTCGTTTGTGACATCATGTTTTCAAAACATGGACAAGGATTGCGATGGCAGAGTCAGCTACAGAGACTTCGAATTTTGCATGAAATATAACACATGAAATTGCCTTCAAACACATGTTTTAATACAGATTATAATTTTCTTGCATTGTGATTAAATACCGTCAGCGTCAACAAAATAAGCATTCTGGTGAGTTGCATGAAAGGACTTTGAATAAAAACAGATATTAAAAAAAACACAGAATAACACTTTTTGCTCCGGCATGGGACTACCACAACAAACAAGGTTGCAGGAAAATGAGTTCATGAAAAATAAGTGTAATGGTTTGGAATCTATGACATTGGAATAGACCGTGCCGCTTTCCACCGCCCTGACCAGAGCGTAAGCCGCTAGCAACCTTACATATGCTACATTCCAAAACATAGTTTACAGTAAATAATCTCACAGTTCTTATGGTAAAAAGAAACAAAGAAGTGCATACTAAAAATTCATAAATAGCACAGAAAGAGAGGCTTTATTTATAAGTTGTAATGAACTGCTACCAATGAATTAAGATAATTCTATTCTGCACTATAAAACGGGTTATCCAAAATACTCAACTCTTCTATGCTGTACATAGCAACTATAACTCTGTAGCGTTGATCAGGGGGAGAGCCGTGAGAACACCAAAGCTTATGAGAAAAGATCTTTGACATTCTTGGTTATATAATAAGAATGGATAAAAAATCTTTAAAGCGGAGAAGAGTGTCAAAAGCAGCAGCTCAGTATTTTAGAACAATAAAATAAGCAGGAATAAAAGAGTTAAATGACGGCCTGTCTTCAATGCTAAATTAAGAATGAATAGAACCATCTCATACGGCACTCCCATGTATTTTATTTTTTAATAAATCAAGGCACATTTTTGATGCTTCTTTTGTTTCCTTGCACATTTGAAGACTCAAAAATCCGTGAGGAAGTCCCCGGACAACATGAAATTGATGTTGGTGACCAATTTTGTGTAATCTCCTTGACAGTGTTACAGAATCATCAAATAATGGATCAAGTTCGCAACCCTGGAAATATATTTCATTTTAAAATTAAAGAATTTAAAGTTCAAATGACTGTTTGGAGAATTTTTTATTGTTATCTGAATAAGAGAATTTAAGAAAGATACCACTAGGTACACTTTGCTGCAGGGGTTCAGTTCTGTGTGGTATATTGCCCACTTAAGGTGCATTTGCAAATCTTTGCCATTTAAGTGAATAAGTAGTTTTCTTTAGGTTTCGACTCTTTGCTTTTCTATTCACAACATGTACTTTCTTTCAGTGATAAATAACCTTTATTGACTATTCCAAAATTTCCCGACCCAACACAGTCTGTCACATTTGGTTGAGCTATAGCTCTGTTCCAATGGTTAGTTACTCATTGGCATCACAGGTTAAAAAAAACTTGGTCAGAGTCCTGGTAAGTCAACCCAAGGTTAAATAACAGGACATCATAACAGGCCGATTTCCTAACAAAAAATTTTAGCTAGACACATCCTTGAACTAACACAGTACTACATGAAATCAGGGTCACAAATTGGTTGCACAAACAAGGGAAAATTTATCTTTGGCTTATTCTCGAAAAAGCAGTATTTTGATCCAAATATTCTTGAATATACAAAAAAAAATAATATTTTATTTACCACGATATCCAAATATGGAAGTTTACTAAGCATCTCATCAGGTGCAAGTGCGGGTGATATGTATGGATTCTTCACAAGAGCTGTGTGATGTACTTTTGTTCTTTCACCAAAATATCTACTTTTGAGAGGTGAGAAGTTATCTGTAAGTTTGATTTTGAAGTGAGCTTCAACATCAGATGAGCTAGCCGTCGAACCTTTACGAATAAAAGTTCGATTGTTATTTGTCGCTAAATGGTTGGAAGTACTTTCTGCACTTGTAGGATCAGAATCAAAAATATCATCCAAGTCATCATCTGGATTATCGATAGAAACCATATCAAATTCATCATCCCAAAATGTATCAGATTTCTCGGTTTTTGTGTCAGGCATCAACATAGTGCTGACCCGTCGCCCAATATCCTTGAAAAAGTTTGTTATAGATGGGTGACGAGATATGGAGGCAGCTTCTGGTTTGTACTCGCTTTCATTCATAAAAATTTCATCGTCCCACCAAGTTTCAGATTCAGGACGAGCTGGTGTTGAACTTGTGCCAAGGCGCCCTAAACCCTCTCCCACATCTTGTAAGAAAGTGGTTATGACGGAATTATCAGTCACAGATTGTTTGCGACAAGAAAGCATAGAATTACTACATGAATCTGGAAGATTAGATGAACAATAGTCACCATCAGTGTCAACAACGCCATCAGTTGGATGAAGTTTATGTTCCTGAGTATTATAAGCTACTTTCTCAGTCCTGAAGCCAGTATAGGCACAAAGGCAAGCACTAAGCATACAGTGAGGTAAAAGAGGATCCATCACCTGAAAATAAAACATGGTTTTAACAAATCAGTAGAACAACCAGTTGCCTTTTAAATTATTGAATTATTTGATATATCCTAAATGAGAAGTTAAGAGATACTTTGAATAATTTTGAATGCAAGGATCTAGATGTTTTCTGCAGATTTAAATCTATCTCACATAAATTAAGTAAAATATACCATATACAAAGCATAGTGGGCAGGACACTAGATTGATATGCGCGGACCTCCGAATCACCTATATACAATATATTTCATTCAACAGCATGTTATAACCATGAGTAAGGAGGTAGCTTTTTTGAATAGTGTCGGATTAAATGCTGAATGACAACATTTAGGGATTTAATTTAGGAGTTGGATTGGATTTGAATTATCCGGAATAGTAAAGCATTCTTAATTGTCCCCCCACTGACACTCAGTTGCTAGGGTTCCTTTTCTTAAAATTTTTGAATATCGCTAGCTAGCTCCTTCCCAACCCGCTTTACAAGTGAATTTTAATGAAAATAATTCAGTTTATCATATTTACCACACAAATTCATAATAAAAAATGAAGGGACCGAAACGCCTGGGATGAAAATTGGCCAAAGCAAAAATAAAAATAGCATATTATAATAACTAGTTTTCATACGAGCTCAATTTCAAGAAAAACTACATTTTACCTATCAGTGCCTGAATATTCAATATATCATCTCAAAACCAAAACTCACCGCCAATAATCTTGATGGTGATGCAGAATACCTTACAACAGCAGATGGATACATAATTATCATTGCATCTGGTATTTTAATTTCATACATTGCAGCTCTCATTGCTACAGATAATACAAGATTTCCGCCGGCAGAATCACCAGCAAATATAATTTTTTCAGCTGTTGAACCTGGAGATTAAAGTTTATATTGTTGAGAGCAAAGTTCAGATCTGATATGCACAGCCCGTGTATCGTCATATTCATCAGATCATAAATGTACATACCTGTTGGCAACTGACAGCTATGCGCTATTGTGAAAATGACAACATATTATATTGGCCATTGAATTCCCTTGTAAGAATTTAAAATTTTATCACACCTTCATCTTACCTAGTAGTTCAGCATGCTTAAGAGCCCATGCATATGCGTAAAAACATTCTTCAAAGGCTTCAGGAAATGGAGCATCAGGTGCTAAACTGTAGTCAACGGCAAAGACAGGACAGTCCAATTCTTTTGACCATTCTCTAAGAACAACCTAAATTGATGCAAGAAGGTTGATAATATATATGTATAAATGACCCCAAAACAATAATTTTTTCATGGGATTCAGCAGACTAGGGAAATGCCAGACTTACGCTGAAAAATGGACACATTACAAAATTTACCGAGAGTAACAGCTCAATATAAATCTTTTCTTAGGCAATTGAAATATCTTCTCTTTTGAGTGCTTAGTAGCGATAGAACTGTAAGATAAGGTTCAAGATCATCAATACTGCTACGAAATGGCAGTATTGATAATTTCAAAGTGTTTCCATTGATCATAGCTATAACATGGAAGTCTGACTATTTGCAATGGAATGACTTCCAATTTGGGTGCAGTTGCTGCATTTCATAGGAGTTTCACGCCATATCAGTAGGATCTTAAAGAGTGAATTGAAGAAACTATTTCAGAAATGATACAAACCTAAGGAGGCATGAAATTCTTGTCACCAAATAAACAACCTAATAAAGTGCGCAACAAAGTTACATCATCATTGCTGATAATTAGACAACTCAAAGCAACAAACAGCTGTTATTACTTTGTTTTTAATGAAGTGTGAAATGTGCTAATTAAAAATTCAACAACACCCTCATAGTTCACAATCATATATTATTATGACATCAAGATTGACCGTGCATGAGCTAACAGTGGCCATAGTAGAAAAGAGAGGTACATCTAGCTTTTATCTTAGATGCATAAATCTCCTTGGATATGAAAAATCATTGTCGTAAACAAAGTACCTCATATGTTTTCGTGCTGAGAGAAATAAATCCTCCACCATGACAGAAAAACAACAATGTTTTTGATCGTGGTTTATGTCTTGCTTTTAAAAAAACTTTTGATTTATCCAGTCCCATGTCGGGTATGCTTGGAGAGTCTGGTGAATCCTGCATAAAAAAGATTGAAACTGAAAAACCAATCGTCTACAGTCAAGTGAACTGATAACTGAAGTCGATACCGTACCGTCCAATTCAATGCTTCTATTACACAAAAATTTTCTATATTATATATTGTTTATGATAGTGCATTCAGTTAAAAATGAGCAAAGACTTTACAGCCATTGCCATATGTTGGAAAATGGTTTAAGACTTGGACCAAGCCCATGTTTTATCACAGAGACTTGTGTTAAACATACAATTGATCGTCGTACTAAGCAAGATCATTTTAAAATTCGTCCTCCCACAAAAAATTATTCCAGAAAAATTGGGTGAAAATCGATGAGTATTTTTTTTATTGTAAATACAATTTTGACAGATTTTTCTTGGGCCAAGGGGTCATCGTTCTAAAAAAATTAGTCAGTAACCAATTCACCAAAAAGCTATTCCAAAAATAAAAGTTGTGTAATTTGGAAAATTGATTCATGTACTACATGGCTACATCCTTGGGATGCTATTGGGCATAAATTTTTTATTACACAAATTGCTATCTCCTTTGTTTCATGCTTTCATTATCTATTTCAGTGTATAATTATTTCACATGCTTTTTTTTACAATATATCATAACATCATTTGTTGAAGCATTTCCAGAACAAAGCATACTAGTTGAAACTATCAGAAATCATCTTTTCCGTGTCAATAAAACTCTTCATTTAGATCATATTTTCTTTTTTTAATTAACATACTTGAGAACATTTTGTTTAACAAAGATGCGATGGCTGAAATCAGGATGCACACTTGTGCAATATGTGCTATTGCGGAAGTTTATGCACTTATAAGAAATAAAATGATATGGACTAATTCAGACAATGCGAGACAGAATATTTATTATGCTCTATCAGTTGCATTCACAAAGTTTAAGTATGTGCAGTTGTAACATTTCAAATTAAAGCATAAAGACACTTGAAATAGATACGGTATAAACATTTATGCATGTTGGTATGGGACTATATGTTCAGCCTTTTCCATCTGGTTGAAATTACCTATTCTATTTTAAAATAATTATTGTATTAAACCACATTGATGAATAGTTTCTGGAAATATTGTACCGGTCATTAAAAACATAACAAAAACAAGGCCGCAACTGTTTTAATTATAATTTACTGCAGTATATACGTACGATTACTGCTGTATAATAAATATAGACTACATTTCGTTGTGTCATATATAGAGATGTTCAACAAAACCTTAAAAGGATATACTAAAATCTACTGTCAAATGTATTTTGCTCTTAGCATAGTGAATCACAATCAGAAATTTTGTTTTGTAAAAAATAGGGATGCAAGTTTCAAATTTTTTTTTTTTTTACATTAAATCTCTAATAAAATACTTTCGAATCGAATCTTTACGAATATAATTCTATTTGAAACTAATTCCAACCAGTTTAATAAGATACTATGATAGTTTGAAAAAAATAAAAAACAAATTTGCTGTTCAAATTCCAGCAAAACTGAACAGGAACGAACAGCTATGCACAATAAAATTGACAAAAATTCATCATAAAAAATCACTAAATAGCCAGAAAGCGATTGCTCCCAAAGGTTTAATAATCCATTAGAATCACAACGAATTTTGTTGCAATGCTTAGAATTGTTTCAAATTAACATTGATTCGAATCTATTCAAAATTCAAACACTTAGATCTCTCATCAAGAATGGCCAATCCATCTGTCCACTTATGCTGACAAAACATGTTTGACCAAAATTTTTCTATTGTTTCGTTACCTGTCCTTCCCGTAAAACTGCAGATATGAGACGAGCTTTAACATGTCTTCCATGTCCCATACTAGACGTTCTATGGATTTCAACTTTGTCTCCAACTGTTGTTTCCAGTTCAAATACTTTTGGAGGAAGATTGAAAATTCTGTTTACGCGAACAGTGTCTCCGACGAGATTCGGCAGGAGCTGAAGGAGCAATTAAGAGTGAATTGGGGAAATTGGAAATTTTTTTTTATTTGCTACCAAGATTTGCTCAATTTGACTGATGTTAGTTAACACAGGTAATTTCAAGATAAGTAAAAATGTATTGCCCTATGGAGAACAAAAAATGGACACCATTGAAAATTAAAAAAATAGGTAAAATTACGAAGCCTTTTTGTGTAATTTTATCTCTATCAGACACACAAAAAGATATATAATTTAATATATTGAAGCAATATAACCCATTGGGCACTTTTTTACCAACTAGCAACCGTTTGATTCAATGTATTCTAGATCAAAAGTCACAGTAGATACCACCAAATTAGATTAGAACAGGTCTAATCGAATACCTCACGCATGGACGATCCACAACAGTGCAATAATTGGATTTGTGCCTCATCAATGTGCATTAGTCATGCCTAGGATGCAGTAATTATCAACCTACCACGCCGACTCCCATTTCAGGCAAGGAGAAGAACGCTTTGAAAAATGGTGCTCCAGCTTCACTGTAAATTTTTTCGATTTCTCTTCCTCTTACACTGGGACTCACAACATATTTTCCTGCAAGAAAAAATTACCATTTGACTGCACATGAGCCAAATATATTTGTTGAGTATCAGTGACTGATGCATCGTTATTTCATAGTTGTACTGATGATTTTGTTCTTTATTTAACAGTTTTGTTAAAATTTGATAAATTTCCTTTTGATGTAACCCATTTTCTTCAGGTGTATAGGTAGCAAAGCAGCTGGAATTTTGCCAGTCTGAACAACTGCATCTGGGATTAAATTAAGTTGTAGAGCAACAATGCAAAATACCAGATTCAGGACATTTGACTCCGTGTCATTGTATATTAAAATCAATGCTTCCAAGTATGAAAATGTGGCATTCATTTAAATATACATCAAGAAGCACTTGATCAAACAAACATCAACCACAAAGTTTAATTTGCAAACATATGCCACAGATGTACCCAGTCTTGATGCTGTGACCCATACGTAACGAACGACAAAACAGTCTGAACCTAAAATGGTTACCTGAATTAAATAGGGATTTTGTTGTCTGCCAAACGCTTGATCGCTGTGCAATGTCATTGTATGATGCAGTGAACATAGAAAGTGCTTGGATAATGGGTTGAATTCCAGGATAGAACTAGATTTCAAAATAATTGATATTAAATACGATAAATATTATGCTTTTTATCCAGGGAATAAACTTTTTGCAATTTGATTCTATACCTATTCAAAGACACACAGTGCTATTTTATGATTTTCTATGTCAATGGGAAATTTCTATACAATGCTTCATTATTAAGTAATCATTCACCATTAACAATTCTTGTTGAAAAAATTGACTGAGAGATGACACCAGACAGACAGAATACCCGCTACTCTTGTTTTCCAGACACCTGAAGCAAGTGGGTGTCATCAGAAGAAATTTGACTTACTAAAAACCAAAAGCTTCACCACACATTTTAAATGACTATTCTTGAATGTCTGGTAGTGATATACAATACGAAAAGGCTTTTTGTTAAAGAAATGCCATGAAAAATTTAGAAACCCAAAGGCAAACAAGATTTTGTCAATACGGAATGACAATACAGTGCTTCATACAGTCCATCAGTACTCAGTAACCAATAAACCGGGATTCAAATGTAGACAATCCAAACAGGCGAATTAATACACCTTACCTGGAATCCTTGAACATGGCTGTAGAAACAGGATTTTGCCATAATTTCACAATCATGCATTATATCGTCAGAATCTTGTTCGGATGCAAATAAAGTTCCATCAGCATTATGACCTGGAAATGATGTTGGGAAGAATAAATCAACTTACCGTGAATGAAAAAAACTTTTTAACCTCAGAAAAACACAAGACTGGCAGTGAATCTGCTACTTACACACACAAATAAAATTACTCCCAAAAAAGGAAGATTTATCAAAGGTGATAATTAATATTATAATATTATATCAGTGGCAGGTAAAATTGGACTGATATATTGGCTGCGCTTCATTCTTCTAAGTGGCCAGTGGCGCACTTTGGATTGCAAAAAAGTTTTGGATGTGGAATCTTTGATAAAATTTTCCTCTCGCGCTTAGCTATCCAAAGAATCTAAATTTGATATGATTGTGACAAATTGCAAAGACAAAATATAAAAAAAGTTCACGATTGAAATCCCACTTTACCATAAATAAAACAATGACACACAAATTCTACAACGCCGAATGTTTTCAAGAGATAATGAATTAGACATCGTCATCCAAAGAATTTGAACTAGATATATATAGTTGCAAACTTGCAATATACTACAAATACAAAATTTTTCGAAAAATCGCGATTTTACTCAAAACATTGTCATCCAAAGAATTTAAACTAGGTATCTTTGCGAAAAACGGCAAAAACAAATTTTAGAAATATCGTGAGGAAACTCCAATCTTGAAATGAATAAAACAATGTTACACTTTTAATTTATAAAGGCTGTAACCTCACAAACATTGCCATCAAATAATTCAAACTAGATAGTCGGGACTGCAAACACAAAATTTAGAAAAATTATGATTCAATTCAAATCTTGCGATAAATAAAACAAAGTCATACTTTCGATTAAAAAGATTTTATATGCCGAAGCATTTTCGTGGGACAATAAATTAGTGTTGAGAATATTTAACAAAGGACGAGCCAAGCTTATCATTTTTAGAAAATGAGCGCAAAATCGAAATTTGCTGCCAGACACGGCCGCTCTCTTATTTCTTCAAATAAGCCGACAACGTTCGACCTCACTCTCTCTTATGCGCCGATGTCTAGCCAATACAAGTTTTTCTCAGTATTTTTTGGTAAAACGTAAGTAATGACCCCATGTTATGTGTTAGTTGTAATTGATAAGCTATCTTTGTTGCTTCAATTCAAACGAACATAATCACAACAGGAAAGCAATTTCTACAGGAAAAAACAGGAATGTTATCACCAATTTTAAAAAAAAAATTGGGACCCCCTCTCCCCTTAGAAAATTTCTGGGTGCGCCACTGTACGTGGCCACCGTCTTAGGGTCTTGGTCAGATTAGTAAATATATGAAAATGCATCCTTAGTTCATACCAATCAATATTTGTGCATATCCGAACAGAGCCCTCATCTGATGAAGATTTTGAGCAAGAACTCGCAATTTATCGCTATACTGATTTGCCCGAAAGAAAACGTTTTTCCTTTCCTTGCATATTGTTTGTAAATGACCAACAATGAGGTGGCAGAGAGAATCAAGAAGTGCAAGCAGACTACGATATCCATTTGCCTTGATCTCTGGTGATGCATCATATTTATGCGCCACTTTTCTAAAAAAAAGCAGAATAACAGTCGTCTCATATGATCAGAAATTTTATTTAGTCAAGAATTAGCCATAAATGGACTCTCCTTGGTGACGTGACCTCTGCTGCTAGCGACCTTGCTTGAAACAAATTTCAATATCTTGACAAAAATACAGTATCATACTATGAAAAACAATATTTCAGTTGACATTACTGCTACCGGGTACATGAAAATTAGTGTATTTGGTTCCAAAACACTGATTGAAAGCTGTTATAGGTTACAATGCGTAAATTATATAAAAAGTACCGTACTTGAGTTTTGATGAATAATAGTTTCAGTATAACCAAGTATTGCAATAAAAAAATTGGAAATAATGGTATGAATTAAATTGGCAGCATCACATTCAGTTCGGGTGTCTGAAACAATCATTGTCTTAAATCATATTTGACAACGTCTGCTGCCAATGACAAATTTTATAGCATATATTCTCACTGATTTCATTATTAACATAGGAGATTTTAAAATGTCAAAAATTAACAAACTTACGACACTAGTCCAGTTGCAATTGGTCGAATGTGCGTAGCATTATTATGAATACTTTTCAAACTTATCACGAATGACTTTGATGTTTTTGAGTCCTCCTTGCTGAACAACTTCATGCAGTCATCCAACAAAGGACTCATCAAGTCATAAATATCTTCAGAAGCCATTTCAGTCACTGAATTTAACTCATTTTAATACAACAGCACATAACTCATAAGTATCGATGATTTCTGTAAAAATCATATTATCAAAATTAAATATATATAATCTTAGTGACAGAAAGAGAGTTCGCTCGCACTAATACCATCCATAAACAGTTTCATCACCTAATGCCTATTCATCAGTTCTTCCTAATTGCTGTGTTAGACATCACATTTAATCTGAAGCGCTAATTTTCTCTGCAATCCAACCTAAGTATAATTAATTCTATATAGCTATTATAAGTTGATATACATATTTACTGAAACATCACGGTGATGCATTTTTATCAGAAAATGACAACTTTGAAAAATTTCTGAAATGAGAGGTAAATTTCACTAAAATTTTTCAGAGTAAAAATAGCAGTGATAGGCAGCAACAGGATCACTAATATTCACGTTTTTGGAAATGTCACAATAAAAATCTCATGTACCAAGTACGTTAATACACTAGCTAATTAAGCCATTTAAAGATTGCGATCAGCATAACGTTAGCCGAAATGCCCATTATCACTCAATTCAAAATGTTATGAAAAGAAGATAACTATTCTTCGTTTATGGAAGATAATTTATCAGCAACAATATCACATTTATCTAATAAAGCTTGAATTTTTTTGATTAAATTTTTCTTTTTCGTCCGCGCATCTTTAAAATTTTCATCAATTTGTATTCCATCCAAAGATTCCATAATTTGCATTCCGTCTTCTGTATACCGCAGCAGTGTTTTATTAAGACTTTCAATAGACTTGGAAAGCAATGTCTTTTCCATAAATCCTTTCTGAACACTATCAATATTACATTTCATATCAGCAAAATTTACTTCTATTTTTTCTATTCTTTTCTCAACCATGTCCAGATTTTTCAAAATCCCTTCTTCCTCGGGGTCATGCTTTTGTCCGATCACCATGATTTTTGCATTGCTCTTAATTTTAAAATCTTTCAAAACTTTAGAATCGTCTTTCGAGATAGCAACACCTTTGTAGATTAATTTCTGTTTAAAACTAGGAATCATCGTCTTCTCAGTTACAATTTTCTTTAGTTCATCAACACTTGCATTATCTTGGATATGGATGGGATGTTTCGAAGCACCATGAACTAATATTATATCCATTATTAGTTAATTATGGACTAAAGGTATAAGAATGTGTAAAAAGTAAGAACATCAATATTTTCATGAATACAGAAGATGAAGTTCTACAGAATTGCCTCAAGACATTGTCTACATGGCATACTGCATAAAAGGTGACTACCGTAATAGGAATTAGGCATAGACTTGTTTTGCCCATACCCAGAAGAGATACCACATACTGCAGTCTACTACTGGGGTTCAGTTAACGACACGTCAGGTTGATTTCTAGAGTTCGGTTGTTTTCTAGAGTTTGATTGTGATTCTATGTTGCACTAAAAAGTTGGGGCTATAAAGCTCGAAAAGCAAAAAAACTGTTCGTCATAAGTTTGAATATTTATTTATTCATGATTTCACAGTTTTGATAGAATAAGCTGTGAAAACCTATGTCATGACAGATTCTAATTCCGTTACCGTCAAGGCACAATTATTTGTCTTGAAAATATTTCTTTGGTTTAATTGCTATAATATCGTAAACATTCTGATTACACATTGGTAGCAACAATATAAGGTCAAGTGTAACAGACTATGTGTGTTCTATCTATCTTAACTGCAGTAACAGAATTACACAGTAATGGAGTTAAAGGAACTCGTTTTTAAAACATTGCTTTTAACATGTTTATCTACTCAATTACGCATATCTTATATTGATTACGAAGTAATTGTACAAACTATTATGCTTTTAAATGTACTCCAAACTTTACAAAAATGTTGCTTTATTGTGAGGGGAGAGGGTCATGTGTGTGCATGACCAGTATTACTAATATTTATATATTTTCTTTCTAACTTGAGGCAAACAAATGCAAATACCTCTATTTTAATCTTTTTTAAAATCTGGACATAATTTATGTCTATGTCTAATTACTGTGATGGCAGTTAAGAAATATAACAAATATATATACTAGTATAACAAAAATTTAGTTTTTCCTTTATTAAACAATGGCTCTTACATAAAAATTAAAATATTGAAAAATGCCGACTATCTTACTAACACCAAATAAACTGTAAGTTACTTTAAAAAAAGATAACCGATTGGATTGATGTAGGGTTTGATACGAATATTTGTAGTATGGGTTTAAGTTTCAATTTACTAACAACTCGCGGTTGCAAGTTGGGATTAGAGCATATGCCACTAACACAATTACTACCCGCAATTACTACTACTGTACTCGCCGGTGTTTAAGTTTCTAATGTTATGGTTTATATTGAACACCTTAATTCGAACTCTGACTTGATGCAAATATTGCGAGTCTAGAAGAATTGCACAAGTTAAAATAATGTTTTTGGACATCACGATATGCAACAAACTCTGAACTAGAATTAAGTCAGTAGTTCTCAACTGTGGCCCTCAATAACATGTCTTGCGGCCCCCCATTGGAGCTTCTAAAAAATTGAAAAATATTTTAGGTACATTATATTCAGTATTGGCTTCTTAATTCAAATTGGGCAAGATTGATATTTCTAATAAAATTATCTCATGGGAACATCACAAAATAGGAATTTAGTCATGTAATAGCAGTATGTATGCGTGTGTTACCGGTATTTATCCCAAACATGTAGACACCCGCGACAAAAAAGAAAATAAACAAAATAGGTACCTGTACATCAAAGAAAAACTCTACTTTCAGCGAGAAAACTCGGCCTTGGATGCTAGATATGAGGGAAAGTACTTTGCAACTGAATTTCTGAGTACCTGTACCGTATGACATCCCCAATAACGGACACTGAACATGACCTAAATGACTCTGACCCCAATCATGAGAGCAACTAGGTTACGTAACTTTCAGGCTACAGCAAGTGTACTCCCACAATGACTTTTTAATTCTCTGAGACATGAAAATTACGAAAATTCATTATACTTATAATAAGTTAATTTATATAGACAATCAATTCGCATTTAAAAACTGCACTAATACTGAATAGGTTCCTATAAAAATATCATGGTAAATTTCAGATTTACTTTTACTGGTAACGTTATAAAAAGACTAATTCTAAACTTGTACTCTAAGTCTAAATCGACTTGCTCAACTCATTCATGCGCTAATGCCATTTCAGGCAGATTACCGGTAACTGAGATAAACTGACAACTCAGTTAATGAATAGATCGGCCGCAGCCGGCAGACGAAGCTCCCGCGAACATTGCGCTACTCGACAAACGTCTACTTCCGAGAAAAAGAACATAAAATAGGTACTTACATCACTACTCTGTACTATGACATCACATGTAGTTGTGCTTACTCTACGACGGCTACTTGTGCCCTTGATAGCATAACGGGATACCCATGCCGAGGATATGCATAGGGTATTATTAGGGTCTAGATATTCTCATCCTGAATAGAGGGCACCAATGCTGCAAGCATCTGGCATTGTCTCCCGGTTATGGTGAGTCGCTTGCAACATGGGAGATTTTTATGATAATCGGATATACGGTACTAAACTTCACGAGACCCACAAGCAGTTATGCGAACCATCGTGCACCTGCGATTCCCCTGTCTAACAATCCCCCAGTTAACACACAGTGGAGGAAAATACATTACCCGGTTAGCTCAATCGGTAAAGCGTAGGGTAATCCGCTTCGAGCTATACGCATCTCTGCATCCCTTGGTTGGAATCCCATTAAGGAATGTTTATATGAGAGAGGTCTACTACACAACTCGCCGGCGGTTCACGTAAGCGCTGCTTACGGCGTCCTCGCTTCACGTAAGCGTTGCTTACGGCTTCCTCGCTCCTCGTAAGCGCTGCTTACGGCTTCCTTCACCAACCATGTCAATGCAGAGAAAAATGAGTATAGGTTAAGCCAAAAACTTCGATTTGGAACTGGTGTCTGCACGAGAGATAGTGGTTCATGGTGTGCATGTCCTAACTGATTTACAAAAAAGGGTTGCTTCGATAGCTTGTGATAAGAGTTTGGCAAGTTTGGAATTCGAATATGATTCGGATAATTTTTTTCGAATCTTATCGAATTATTAAGTCTGTGTAAACAGCAGTTATTGTGTTTTTATAATAAAAAATGGCACCGAATGCGCTGCTAATGATATAAACATACTGAGAGAGGCTGTCAATTCACGCCTCTTTAAAACAAGAAATAAATTCGGCAAAATTCCGGAATAGTTTTGTTTCATTTTGTTGTGAAAATATGAACAATCCCCCTCATTTTACAAGTTTTTTTTAATGGCCAATGTTTTAAATCAATTGTAATCCGGAACAGTTCCAATCCTCCAAATCAAATGAATCCCCCCATTTGCGGTCAATCTTTTATTGCTTTAAGCACTTTATCAGTATGAGGCAATGTCTGTCACGCTGATCTATCTTGTTCCATTCCATGCAAAATTCATACTTGCACTGTAGACTCGATTGAACCGAGAGTCAGTTAATCTCTCCATCGGAATATGCTCGTGGGTATTGTACAAACGTCTCTATTAATCTTTATATATAATTTTTATCCTTCATATTCTGCCACATCAATTTCAAAATGAAAAATTTCAGTAATCAGTGTTGACGTTTGCCGGGATAATTAATGTCCGTTTCCGACCAGAAGGTTGTTTTAGGAGCTTTTAGATATGAATATTCTAAAATTTTGAGGATAACTCTAAAATTTATATTTTTTACAATATTCGCGTAAATTTCTACAAAAATCATTTACTGGTCCAATTAAAAATGGTAAATTTCTGGTTATATTTGGCGTTGTTCATACAATTCAAAAAAAAAATAATGTTGTGCTCTGTCTCTTTAATAATCTCCGACGCAAATATATTTCAAGATAGTCCTGGAGTGATTGTGTACATAAAAACAAAAATACCTGAATACAAACCAATATTATTTTCAAATTATGGTGGGTATTTTTTCATGTTGTGTTCCTATTTTGTACAATAGCGTCATCCTACTTTGTCTGCTTCAGTGGGACTGAATCCCGTAGTCATTAGTAGGCATACATAAAACAGTATTTGTTTGCTGGTCCAAGGCGCCGTGACAACAATCGCCCCCTATCTATACTAGTGCGCGGATATTTTCTTTTGCACTGGCTAAGCAAGCTTTCGCACCATTTTCCGCCAATACATAAGCTTTGCTATTGAAAGTATTTCTCGTCTTGCGCGTCGTGTACGGTAACTCGAAAAAAAGCAAATAATCTGCGGAGGGTTTTACGACTGTGTAACAAAGTAGGTATCATCACACACTACTAAAGTGGTTCAGTTTTGCATGGAATGTTTTGGCGTGCAATTTCTAGTTGCATTTTGTTTATATCTTGCCTCATAAATTTTAGCTGCTATATACATAATTAGTTGTGCGGCTGATATGCGTAGATATCTCGTTGCTGAAATAAGATCGGAAAATGAACAAATATTCACTCGCTATCGCAATAAAACCGGTGCAGCGGGGCGGTTTAGAGAAATAACAGTTGCCACACGAGGCAAATTTTTAGCTGCTAGCCTGCTATACATAATTATTTTAATGATATAATCGGGGCTGTAAGATATGCGAGTCGGCCTAATTGTCAATTATTACGGCACAATCGGAAAAGGAACAAATATTCACTCGCTATCGCAGAGAAACTTGGTATTCAACCTATGTAAGTAAAATAAGCGAACAAGATAAGACAATGAAACTCATTTAATGGCTCATCCGAATAAACAAGTAAAAATCTGGCCGACCGTCAAAAACTTGCCTCTGGCCAATGGCGGTTCGTGTGCGGGTGGCTGAGAATCACCGACCTAAGGTTTGTACCCTATTAACCGACCGAGACGAGGACTTAAGGTTTAAAATTGTCATGAAGTTGCTCGTCGTGTGATGTCTTGATCCACAGCATTCCGCATCTGTTTTATGTCACCATTTGGTATGGTATAGCGATAAGACTTTATTTATATCGAACAAAAACTTTGCATAAACTTACTGCACTCATCGTGACGGGTACCAGTGTGAGCAATCGTAATATCTGATTTCGCTATAAACATTCACAAAGTAGCCGGAAAAATAAAAATATGGAATCAATTAAACATAAAATGGAAGGATTAATTAAGGATAGGGAAGATGCCATTGCTAAAGCAACCGAAATGGAAAATGCGAAGCACGCAACAGAGGAACGGGCGAAAGAGGTTAGTTATGGATGGTGTGTCTGCGGAAAGGGCAGGCATACTATTGACTGTGTGGGAAACTCCTGCAGGAAAAATTTGGCATTTGCGCTTTTACTATTGACTAATACCTTTGATGGCAAACTACAGATCGACATTGAAATTTGAAAGCTATTTTGAAAAAAAAAAAGACGTTCTTACGCTCTTCATTAAAATAAATGTTGCAAAAATTTATACTCCATAAAAATGTTGCTTCGTTCAATATTAACACCAATCACGGCTGCGGCATTCATCGTTGCATTATGTTTTACTACTATTGCCCAATAGCGTACTAACGTGGGAGTTACACGTGGGAGTTCACTGCGGTCTTTTGGCCCCATGGTTCCAGGTATCGTGAAACAGGTCGTTAAAATTATTTCAAGGAATACATTAGACCTACGGTCAAAATAGAATTCCCCCAAGCCATGAAAAAACACTCTCTTCATCCAATACATTTCTCTTCATCTTGCAGTTAGAAAATGAAATTACCGCAACTACGAAGAAAGATAAATACCCTTGAAGATGAATTGGATAAAGTAACTGAAAAGAACAGAAAATCTCTGGAAAGTGTGGACACAGCAACTAAGGCAGCATCAGATGTAAGCCTTCTTTTTTGTCAGTTACATTTTAATATCGCTATTTTGCACGCAACTCAACATTATCAGAGTTAATATGTTTCGACGCCATCAACCCCACTACTTTCTTAGGAATGATGATTTGTGGAGCAAATTCTTGTATGAATATTGCCATAAAATTAATCTAATTCTTACTACTACACACTCGACAAAAACTGTCGTTTGAAAATGATTGCAATATCTTGTACATTTCAGAAAATTGAAATATCGCATTGTGACCATCGTAATTTTTGCGAATGTCGAAAATGAACATCGTATATTATTATAAATTCAATTTTACGTGATTCAATATCGTTATAATGCTATTTCACATGGAGTGTAATTTCATGTTGCTATGTTTTATAATCCTGTTTAGAGTATGTAACAAAAATTAATCAATTGCCCAGTTTTAACAGAGACTTTCACAAAAATGTAAATAATATTTCTTTTATGCCAGCAACACGTGCCAGAAGTGAATGAAACTTTTGGACTTTGGATCACGACATGAAATTAAAATTTATTTTAGTCCTCAAAATGCCACAAAAATTGTCGTCGGAACTATGGTATAAAAATGTTCACTAGTTTTTCCAATCGTGTTTTCAGCGCTACCCAATCAGAAATTTCTTTTTGTCAAGCATGCGCCACAGATGGACCGGGTCTCATCGATGTGCTCCATCAGTGCACCATACTCAACAAAAGATACTTTTCCGATTGGGTATGAATTTCTCGTTAAATAGTGTGAACTTGAAGTCAACGCTCAGACCAGGAGAATGCAGCTATTGGAAGAAGAAATGTTAAGGATGAACGATCGATTGAATGAAACCTTAGCGAAGTTAGAAGTTGCTGAAAAGGCTGCAGAAGAAAGTGAAATGGGAAGAAAAGTTATTGAATCAAGGTGAAGTTTTAAATTTGATTCGGGCAAGGGGAAATATAATATATTAAAAATAACTGTAGATATTAAACTAAAATCCTTCTAGGCTACTGGGAAAACATAATTGCAAAATTATATCTTATATACCATTAGACTGGAGATGTCGAATGAAAGAATTGCAATTTTCAAATATTTTTGTTCGAAAAGATTCGGTAGTAACTCTGTTGAAATGTCACGAACTAAACAATTCACATTTTGGTAAATAGCGCTATAATTCCAAGCACAAAAAACAGAAATTTGCAAAAATACACGCATGTATTCTGTTGAGTGCATCCACTTGTAATGTTGCGTATACACTCTTTTGAATAACAAAAATAGTTTGAAAAATCAAACGACTCACAGCTTAAGCTGGTCTTTGATGGCGCTGTTACGAAGAACAAAGGAAGTCATACACATTTAACTTAAAAATTGATGGAGGATATTCGATGATTTATTTGTGTTGTTGCGTATTTCAAAACCTTTGTCGTCTATTTTCACGGATCCATGTGTCATTGGTGCCATTTTCGTGATTAGGATTTGACAATCAAAGTTGACTGAAACCGTATAAAAGCTTACGATACCAATGTTGTCATATTTGCTATGACGGAACCTAATATAAATATTTATGTTGCCATACATTGGCCACAGATGACCCACACCAGGAAGATGCGATCTATCATGGCGGCAAATTACATCGTTTGTATTTCACCGGTTGCGCGTATCCCATTTGAACTATACTTTCAGAGAGTTTTTATTACTGGAAATTACGTCAGAAACATGCTCCTCCACTTGACTATCGACGTCATTACTGATAACATGCCTGTGAACCGATACGTGTGGCATTATCCAGGGTTGTCACTTTGTATTTCTAATCGGTTCTTTTTTAAGGTTATGATACCCGCTCCGGCGACGTATGTTTCGTTTGTGCTTCATGCTTACCATAATAATGTTTCTAATTGCATCTACAGACATGCATCTGAGCCCAGAAAGAAGTATTTGAATCGAATAAATATTCTCTGCAATTCAAACGTCTTTCTGACTCTAATTGCTTATTATTTTGATGCGGATAAGCTGTAAGATATGAATGACACTTCGACAAACATTTTTACATGGATATTTCATGACTGGTTTGTGGTGCTACCAATCACTCAAATGGACCTAAAATTTCTCAATACTTTAAAGTATTTGTTAAACTCAATATTATCTAGGTCATTTAAAGACGAAGAGACATTGGAACTTCAAGAAATTCAGCTCCGTGATGCTAAGACCATTGCTGAAGATGCGGACAGAAAATATGATGAGGTTTAGTATTTTCCTTGTGAGATGACCGTGCGAAGTAACCAGTCCCATTTTGTAATGAGAATCTCAAGACAATTGACCCTTTTGTGATGGGAATGAGATGGTTTCTCTTTCCATCCCAGAGACATGAAGCCACAAAGCTGATAAATAGCGTTTCCAAGTTTCGTTTTCTTATGTGAATCAGGATAAGGGAAAATCAGAAGCAGTTTGGAGTGGAACAAAAAAATATTTCTCACCAAACCTGCTGTTGATCCAACCGCCCACTTCAACTGATTCTATCATTTACATATATTTTGCGAAAACTTCAAAATTTCGAATGCACAAATTTTTAGTGCGCTCAATTTCGTTGTTAACAGTTCGTCATAATAGGCGTTAGCTATTTGCACACACGAAATCCTTTATGGGAAAATATCTCACAAATAATTAGTAAAAAACGGTCGCTTGTTTTATATTTTTCTAAATTGTGCTTCAAACTTAACAAAACGATAGACGGTCTTTCTATCGCCCAAGGCTTATACGAATCATCACACTCTACCATATGACCGCCCGGTTCTGTGAGGAATATTTTTATCTTCGGCTGCGATTTGCTGGTTCTACATTTCGCCTTTCAGTTGCTGCTTCTATCTTTGCTGAGAATGAAAGTTTGAATAACAAATAAAAAAGGAGCAACATAGTTAACCACTTATGATGCATTTTGCAAGATTTAATCGCATATGAAAAAATTATTGGGCATTTTATTTTATATTTTTTTATAATAAATCTGTTATTGTACAGGTCTTAAGAAAGTTGCATATGGTCGAAAGTGATCTGGAAAGAGTGGTTGATCGCGCAGAGGAAGATGAGGCGTGAGTAGCATCAATATTATCCCTGTTTTATTTTTTTACCCAAATTTCAAATTTTCAATTGCAGAGAAAATTAGTTTATTGTTTTTTATTTCATATTGTGGGTATTGCCCTACAAAATTTCTCAGCATTTTCATATGATTGAATAGTTAAAATTCTAATACAGGAAAGTAGCAAAAACAGATGAACAGTTGAAAACAATGCAAGAAAAACTGAAGCGAATGGAGAATGAAGCTGTGAGAAATTCACAACAAGAGGATACATATGAAGAAGAAATACGGATTTTATCTGAGAAACTGAAAAATGTAAGATTTGTATTTACATCGAATAGGGACAGGGACGTCAAACTTGACTAATATAATTTATCTCGATGTTGAAAACTTTATCGGTTTAATTAATTTGAAATTATTGCTCGTTTTATTGCTTTCAACACTTTAAATTTATTCACAAAATATACTTTTTGTTCCAATTTCCTACAATACATCTATTATCTACAATATAATAATAGTCAAACCAATTGTAAAAGTGCTTGCTATTTCGGCGTAAATTTCCACAATCTAATCATAGCAATAGATCAAATATTAATTTTCTTTACATCCCAGGCCGAAACGAGAGCCGAGTTTGCTGAACGCACTGTAGATAAATTGGAAAGAACTATAGATTCTTTGGAAGGTGAGTCAACGAATGATGAATATTTCTGACATTGTTCGAAAATTGAGTTATTTATGCAAAGAAATATCTTTTTCGTTACGAACACTGTTAAAATGATCGCTATTTTAAAAACAATCCATTATACCTGCAACATTTTGTGCAAAACAAAAGCCGCTCCGTGAAATTCAAACCCATTATATGCAAGCGGGGTTTTCGACAAATTGGATCCGAGTAGACACGTGAGTAAAATTGTTTTGCTCCTTCTTTTTCCATAAAGACTCGCTTCTCAATAATTACCATACGCATTTTGATAAGAATTTGGTAACATTGTTTATTTTAACATCCCAGCAGTGTCAAAAACTTTTTTTGTCTTGGACGCGTGTAAACGATGTCGTGTTGTTGTCTAGTTATTTTGTGAGACCAATGGAATATATTTCGGTTCAGTGAGAATCATATGCTAAATTATGTCGTGCAACTTCGACGTCTTTCCCTTTCTCTGTTGAACTTCCCAGTAGTGTCAAATCATTTTTGTCTTGGACGCGTGTAAACGATCTCGTGTTGTTGTCTAGTTATTTTGTGAGACCTATGAAATATATTTCGGTTCAGTGCGAATAATTTGCTAAATAATGTCGTGCAACTTCGGCGTCTTTCCTTTTCTCTGTTGAATTTGTTCCTGCATAAATATTTTATTACAATGAAATATTTTTTAGATCAACTATTGGCGGAAAAATTTTCGTTCAAAGGAATAAGTGAAAAACTTGATCAGACTCTGGGCGACATGATCACATTGAAATAGAAACAACAAACGGGTGAAATGATAACAGAATACACATGTGGATAATTTTCTTGAAAAACAATAATCAATGCTCTTTTACTTTTTTACTATATATCTCACATAGATAGCGGCACAAATATAGTTTCAATTCTGCATGAATGTTATTTTTTGTATAGTCACTCGTGTTTAGAATGAGTAAATGTTCTATTCGGCAGTAGGGACACATACAGTAAAAATTCGTCTTATTGTGTATTTGAATACCAGATAAATTACCGAATGTAGCAAGTTTAGGTAAAATGTTTTACAGATACGTATAAGAATGAAATCACGAGAGAATCAGACTCCAAATGTATGGTTTCAGTTGCACATACCTATACGTTAAAATATTCAAATAGTAGCCATATTAACCTATTATAATAATAATATAAATATAATAATTTTTTCTTTTAGGCGTAACAATACTTATTGAATTGATACTGAAAAATTGCTTTCAATATTACTTATAAAATTGTGTTGTGCAGTGTACAGACGGGCTACACGGCTTTGAAAAAATGATTGATGTGGAACTTGTCGTTCCTCACAATGTTTCAGTAAACTGCTAATTCGAAACAACTGAATAGATATGACAGATGTTATCACTCTGGTCGCAGCAGAACCATAGCGTTCGCAATTCACACTTCGCGTCCAGTGACAATGCATGTCGGCGTTTGTAGAGACGAGTATAAAACTCGCTCACTGTCAGAGATAAGCGTTATATTACTCTAAGCCAAACTGTAAGATAGTTCAATTTCCTTCCTCGGAATAGTAGCTCGTAAACCAAACACAAATATGGAATCCATCAAGCACAAAATGGAAGGACTCATCCGTGAAAAAGACGAAGCTGTCGAACGAGCAGTCAATCAAGAAAATGAAAAGAAAGAACTTGAAAATAAGGCCAAAGAGGTAACACTGCGTTGATATTGAAATACATTTAAATATTTCAAAACAGAACTCGAACATAGAACATAAATTTCCTCAGAATTTGTTTAAAAATCAGTGACATTAAAATTTAGTTAGAAGAATTGGCAAACGTAAATATAACTGACCAATCGATTATGTAAGTTGAACCGAAAATACAATATATTGATGGAGGCTCTCGTATAGCAACCAGGATTGGTTTGAAATGAACATAAATATGCTATATTTCTACAGCATACTTGGGTTCTAAAGTTAGGTGAAAATATCTGAATTTTTATAATTTCAACTTAGATAGTACTATCTTTTAGCGTATACATTGAATATAATGAAAATTGATCGTATACTGTTGCTATGTATGTTAAATCTTTTCTTTCACTTACAGCTTGAATCAGAAATCAACGCCATCACTCGCAAAATCACCAACCTTGAAGATGAACTTGACAAAGTTATGGAACAAAACAGAGAATCATTGGAAAAAGTCGAAATTGCCTCAAAAGTTGCCACTGATGTAAGCAATAATCGAAATATTTTCATATGAAACAAATAAAAGTAAAATTATGAGGTTCGTCACAATTCATTTGTTCCCAGTGATATTATCTAATGTGGCTTATATTTACAGTCTGAATTGGAAGTAAACGCTCAAACTCGTCGTATGCAACTTTTGGAAGAAGAATTGGCCAGAGTAACTGAACGTCTCAACGAAACCCTCACTAAGCTTGAAACAGCTGAAAAAGCAGCAGAAGAAAGCGAACGAGGCAGAAAACTCATTGAAAGCAGATCATTCAAGGACGAAGAAACCTTGGAATTGCAAGAAATCCAACTTCGTGATGCCAAAGCTATTGCTGAAGATGCTGACAGGAAATACGAAGAAGTAAGAATAATTTGTAATTGAAGACTAAATTTTTATGACTTACAAAATGGTGCCAAAATAACGGATGCCCTTAGTATATTATTTCATAAGTTGACTGATTGTATTAACATACTTATTAATCATCCCGTCAAACATGGGTGATGGATGGATTCAGCATTGTATTCAGTGAGTATTACACATATTTTGAAACGTCAATGTTTTAAAAATAAAATACCCATGCACTACAAACACGTGCCGTATATCCAACACTTTTTTTTTTTTTTTTTTGAACTAATTACATTGCCGTATGGGAGTATTTAACTAGAATATTTTACGAATATCATAGGTTGGCAGAAAACTCCGTATGGTAGAAAACGATTTGGAACGTGTGACTGATCGTGCTGAAGAACATGAGACGTAAGTGAAAGTTTTATTATAATGTGAAATACATATTATTTCCAAACATTATCCCATGAAAATATATTGGTGGTCGAACAACCCTATTTCAAGAATAAATTTTAAGTTAATGGTATAACATTATCATTTGGTACTTCATGTTTAAATTTATTTCGGCGCTAGGCGATTGTATCAGATCTTATATCAATATTTTTATTTCTCCCATGCTCAGAATTCAATTCAAGAATTTTCTTCACCATATTTATATCGTTTTTTGTACACTTACAGTAAAGTGAAACACACCGACGAACAACTTAAGGGACTTCAGGAAACTTTGAGAAACATGGAATCGATCTCAGTAAAAAATTCGGAACAAGAAGATAAATACGAAGAAGAAATCCGAGTTCTTTCCGAAAAATTGAAAAATGTAAGTTTAATAAAAGTAATACTATGGAGTGAATTAATTTCAAAAGACGACAGAAACGAAAAGAATAAAAAAACGGTGCTGTTCAATAGTTAATTTTGGGTGTTGTTGACATGTAGACATTTCATGTTTGTCGTGGAAGTAAACTTCGCCAACTCTTTTTTTCTAGGCCGAAACCAGAGCTGAATTTGCTGAACGAACTGTTGACAAGCTTGAAAAGACCATCGATTATTTGGAAGGTTTGTTAAACTTTTTGTGTGGATTGATAAATTATACAGATATATGTAAAAAAAAAATCTTGCAATATATTCAACTTCTCAATAAGGTTGTTAAGATATAAAAGTGGCTGTATGACACAGTATGATTTCATTTAATGTATGATATTCTTTTTTGGTTTTTCAATTGTTTGCAATGACCGTTAACTTATCGGGAGTTTACAACCAACAACTATCTCCCAGGCATGGACTTATTTGATATCTAGATAAAATCGATCTACTAAAGTGCGAATCATGATGAATAACATAAGACACTGATTTTAAAAGAGTCCTTTCAAATATTATAGCCTATATTATAGACTTGTGGCGTCGTTTCTTCTGGGGAATACTTTAGAACATATGGATTCATTTTATTTTTTTATACCTTAACGTGTTTTACCTCTTGCTTTTTCACAGATCAACTCTACACCGAGAAAATGTCTTACAAAGGAATCAGCGAAAAATTGGACCAGACTCTTACCGACATGGTTTCTCTTCACTAAGTTTTGTCATTCATGACAAAATTGTTCTATTCTACAATGTTAACTTAAAACTGATTTGACCTTTCAATGATTTCGAATAAAATATAAACGTAGCAAAAATATTGATTTTTGTGTTAAGGGGATAAGAACCTTCATTTTCATCAATCTTATGAATTATTCTTTGACTTGATGAATACTGGCGATCTGGCGATATGCATTCGGTTTACCATAGCCGTTTCCATAAGTATTATATCATTCGGAGATTAGGATTCTGTGTATTATCTTATATGAAAACAATAAAAATATGTAGAATTTTACGGGTGATACTGAGTACTGTTCAGTATACTATAGTTCAACACCATATGCATTCCTTATTGTGCGCTCCCCAAATGAAAACATATTGGATTTCTAGATACAACAAGTGAAGATGGCCTCCTGATCAGAGTAACATAATCAAATGGGTGGGAGAAAATCATATCTTCTATTATCTTTTTTATGAAAATATTATTATGAATTCCCAAAATATGCTTTAGTATTCTTCCTTTCTCGGTGAAGTCTAACATCCCGTTCTTACTTTCGATGCATAGTTTTACGGTTGAATTTTTGAATATAAAGTAAATGTATACAAGTTAATAAAATGAAGTTTTAAAACTCTTTAAAAAAGCATTGCCCCGCCAGTTACTAAAAGATGTATTAAAATAGAAATATATGACAAATTTGGTCACACCTTATTTTTATATTCGAATGTCGAAGGTTTAAGTATTGAGCCGTAAAATATTTCTAGTATAGACTATTTTCACCCGTGCGTGCTAGTTACTCCTTTCGATGCATTCCGTAGTATATTTGCGTGCTCCATTTGAAACTTTCTTGCTTGTGTTGCATGTCAAGATATCATAATATAAGTGAAATCAACCTTTCCATCAAATATTTAAATTGACTATTTAATATATCATTGATTTTTTCAATTTGAAATATGTAAGCCTTGAGTCCTTATCCAATCGTAATAAATTTGCGTTGCTTCGTTCGCTCTCTACGTCACCAGTGAAACACGCACCGCGTGTGCGTCTGTGCACCATACTTGACACCAAATTTCGAATGGAGCTGATAAAATAGTCATCACTAGCTGCTATTTTGGCAAAACTTACGGTACACAATTTTGACATCTCCTTTCAGTCGGTGGAGAAGGCGAATCGGTTGTATCGGTACTATTGGTGTATAGTAGCTAGCTATTCCAGAATAATGTAAACGTATTTTCTGGCACTGGACTAAGATACAAATTGTGCAGTTTTGTTTACTTGCATGCCGAGTCGGGAGTTCCATATACATATGGAAGTAAATGCAGCAATAACTGCAGTCATGCCAATTATCTCAGATAATGAGTCATGCAAATTTTTTCACCAATGGTTGGGGATTTTATAGAAAAAACAGTATTCTCGTCCAAGTTTGATTGCTGAGTCCAAATAGTTTGCTCATAATAACTCCGCTCTATTTTATACACCTAATGACATTTGTATATTATATGAGGTTTCCATTCTATTGAATAAAAAATATATATTTCGTTTGCAACCACTGTTTTTCAGGAATTTTCAGGTTAATGTTTTTTCGCAACGTTTCAGCTTGCTTGGCAATTTTAGTAAAGAGATGGTAGATGGTTTTACCATCGCCCGGGGCAGATACCACTCACTGCGCTTTAACATGACGGTTCAGTTCCATTTGAGATGTTTTCCGTCCAGAGCGCAATTGCTTCCGGCCGTGCTCAGAGTGAATTTCAATGAAAAACGGTCGGAAATTTTGTATCAACCTATGTGTGATTTGCGCCACTGCCTCACATGACTTTTATACAATAAAATGAAGATAACATATCGAACCAAAACCCTTTTTTACCTACTCGAATTCTGAATTTAGCAATTTTGGAAATATTAGAGGCGAGTATTGGTGAAGTATCGGTATCTACATAAAATGTGGCGTGGGTACATCTCTACTAACAACCTCATAGTGTGTATCAACATTTTATTGTGTGTATTTTATTTAAATTTATGGTTGCTGGAAACTTTCCTTCCGCCTACCTCAAGTTCAGTAGAATTCAAGAAATCATTCAGTTATACCCAGCCGGTAAAGTAATTTTTATCTTTGTAATCGTGTCGACAGCAAGGGAGAAGAGCTGAGGTGTTGTCGAGGATTGGAAATTTCAGCTCGGTTGATGGGTTTTATTAGAAAGGCAATTTATTTGAATCTTTCAGAAGGACATTAAATACTATAAAATTATTAGTACTTTTCTAACAAACTGCAAAAGCGACTTTTGCGCACAATAATCGATACTGGAAGATTATCGTGAAACAATAGATGTGTTTACTGTACGGTAATTATTTATTGACTACACCTCAACCGATAGGTTATATTTGCTGTTTTATACAGATAAATAGTCAAAATTGCTGAGTGCTAAAAAATGAAAAAAATCGATAGTGGACATGGAGTATTAAACATTAAAAAAAACGTTATTACTTTGAACTTTAAAGTTGCACTCGAGCACATCGCGTTGAAAATTTTCATAATAAAGTTAATGCCATCCATAAAATATGGTGTATAGTCAATAGTGCGACTCAAGCATATGGACAATCTTATCAGAAGTTTTATTTTATCGAGTCTGAGGCAAGTGTGATTCAAGCTTAAGAAAAACATGCGTACACAAAATTTATTTGAATGGGAATCCTCGAACATGGATACAGAATATCAAGTTAAGCTAAATATCTGAGATTGAAGCGATCATATTTTGTTATTAGTTTTAATTTTAGTATTCCAACGATATTCCGTTCATTATCGTACGAATTATTGATCTATTTGAAATTTCTAGAAAATAGAAGTCATTTGTCAAACTCAGTTCGAACTCAAATAATTTTGCCTTCTTCTTTCCACGCGTTAAGATTTAAAATTTTGCACCATTGCTACCGTGCTTGTTAGCATGACTTGTCCGTTTACTCTATAAGCTATTCTAGACTCTCCATTTATTGGGCAAAAAATATTCATTGACCATGGTATAGCGATCCCTTTGGCAGGTTAAAAAAATAATGGCGCGATTCCATTCGTTAAAAAGTGAAAAATAAATCTATATTGCTGTTGTGCGAAGTGCTTAATTTTAGCAATAAAAATATAAATCCAAATGATTATCGCCAGATTGACTACATTTCAGGCCGCTTTGCAAGGGTTGCAACTTCTGTAGCTGTTTTTGAAGTCATAATTAGATATATCTTTTTGAAATTTCCCTTACGTTTATGTTGATTAACGTGTCGTTTATCACTTTGACCTATTCCATAATTTCTTCACCAGTGGCCATTGCCCACTTCTCCCACCCCGATAGCACTGGTTCAAATCGCTGAATTTACAGTTCAACTTTAATAGTATTGCAATTCCTGTGTGCGTAATTTGCACCTTTTTGGACGGGTGATAATGTGTGTAGCATGTATATAATGCTTGTTAAGAATCGAAAGACACAGTTCAATTACATCCTTACTACAGCACGGTTAGTAAAGTCAAAATTAAATATGGAATCCATCAAGCACAAAATGGAAGGACTTATCCGCGAAAAAGACGAAGCAATCGAGCGGGCAGTCAACCACGAAAATGAAAAGAAGGAACTTGAAAACAAAGCTAAAGAGGTAATGTCACGTTGGTATCGGCATAAGAATATTTTTGCTTGTCCAAAGCGTTATATTCAAGTATAGTAAAAGAATTTTTTGCCTGACGATACTCGTACTAGCAATAGATGAGTTCAAGCAATTGATGATATTTGGTTAGTTGCTTGAATCCGGTGATGTATGATTGGCGACGGGTGTTTGATACTATTGACCCATATATGGCACAGGTGTAATGATAATAATATTTAAATGCTATCATGAAAATGGCTGAATCAAACCTTTTTCCTTTACAGCTTGAATCAGAAATTAACGCCATCACTCGCAAAATCACCAACATTGAAGATGAACTTGACAAAGTTATGGAACAAAACAGAGAATCATTGGAAAAGGTGGAAATTGCATCAAAAGTTGCCACTGACGTAAGTGAACGTTTATTCAAAAATTCATTTAAATAATTTTACTGAACAATAATGTTCAGTATTCGTCTAATACATGATTTGTGTTACAATATGTTGCCAAAATTTATTCAATTATGTTTTAGTTAGGTTTTTCATTTAAATATTCACGTTGATGAAGCTCGTGTTTTACTTTAGTTTACATTTAATTTGCATTATATTATTTATAAAGCGTGACAATAATTATTGTTGACGACTCCTTGATGCTTTAAATAGTCCTAGTACGTATTATTTTGCAATTTTTCATATGCACTTTCCTTTTTTTGACGTTGAGTCGACGGGTGAGTTTTGTTAAAAAAATTTTCCCTGTTGTGTATATTATTATGGTATAATGTTGGCAACTTTTCATCACCTCAAACAACAAAAAATTTGTCTCCCGATACTAATGAAAGAATTGACTCGAGTGACGCAATTTTGATATTGTTTATATTTATTGAACTGACTCACATCTACAGTCTGAATTGGAAGTAAACGCCCAAACTCGCCGTATGCAACTTCTGGAAGAAGAATTGGCCAGAGTAACTGAACGTCTCAACGAAACTCTTGCTAAGTTGGAAACTGCTGAAAAGGCAGCAGAAGAAAGTGAACAAGGCAGAAAACTCATTGAAAGCAGATCATTCAAGGATGAAGAAACTCTTGAATTGCAAGAAATCCAACTTCGTGATGCCAAAGCTATTGCTGAAGATGCTGACAGAAAATTCGAAGAAGTAAGGCCAATCAGAATTTTAATTTCTCAAGCACGAGTCATGGATAGGCGACACAAAACATGCTCCCACAAAACATAGTCAAAATATTTCAGGATGGGAGCATTGGTTTCTAGCTCTTATAATAATGAAATCAACCTGAGCAACTTTCTTTATGAAGCCAATAATCCCCATGTCAGACAATGTCCAATTGTTTATTCAGCTTTTATTGTTTTGCAATATCGCACATTTTCCTGTTATTCGACATTTTTTCTATGATGTATACCTTAATAACAATTCTTTTCTCATTTCATAGGTCGGCAGAAAACTTCGTATGGTGGAAAACGACTTGGAACGTGTGACTGACCGCGCTGAAGAACATGAGACGTAAGTTATTAGACTGCTCTAACACTGGACATGTTGTGTTCATCATGGTGGATCGCGCCGGCGATAAGTGACCCATACTTAGCGATATAGGGTTCGGTTATACGCGATATTTATATATTTAATCAATGAAATGTTCCAAACAAACAACAGAAAAATAATTTGACATACTTAGAGAAATGTCTTCCATTCGGGGAGCGGTAATTCAAACAATGAAAATACCTCTTTACAGTAAAGTAAAACACACCGATGAACAGCTCAAAGGACTTCAAGAAACTTTGAGGAACATGGAATCAATCTCAGTTAAAAATTCTGAACAAGAAGATAAATACGAAGAAGAAATCCGAGTTCTTTCTGAGAAATTAAAGAACGTAAGTAAAATAATTGTATTTAACGAATTCGAATGAATAAAGCCTTGTTTTGGAACAACGGTGTTGATTTTTTGTCGATGTTGGGGAGCAAAAAAGTATAAGAATTAAACTTTCGAGCTTAATAGTCGTTTGATGCATGCTTTTTTTCGCTACAATAATAAACAAGATTTGAAGAATTTTTCATTTTTGTTTGAGAGATTACAGATTTTCACGTTGGCACGTGCTTCCTTTCTCGAAACACTTTCTGATAAAATTTTTATTTAGGCTGAAACAAGAGCAGAATTTGCTGAAAGAACAGTCGACAAGCTTGAAAAGACCATTGATTATCATGAGGGTTTGCTATTTGCATTTTTATTTTTTAAAACTACATGTTTCAATTTACTCAATAGTCTACACATGTACATTCTCTATAGCGTATTTAGCAAGCTTGTAAAAGTGAGCGGAAACTTTGAGAAAAAACTTGATCAATTTATGATGCCATTTTGTTTCCGCCGGAAGAAAATGTTTTTTGGATAAAAGAACCGTTTACCGTGAATCAGAGCGAAACTATTCAAAATTGTTTTAGAAAAAGGAAAAGTATCATTTTTACCATAAATTGCTGATAGATCAAGCGCGAAATGTAAAATTACGATGGCAAATGATGTTTCAAAATCACACCGAGGCCTTTTCCAGAAAAAACATTCCAGGGATATCTCTTCAGTGACTAATTTTATATTTCTTTCTATCACAGATCAACTCTACGCCGAGAAATTGTCCTACAAAGGAATCAGTGAAAAATTGGATCAGACTCTTACCGACATGGTTTCTCTTCACTAACATTGGTCATTTTGTAGAGAAAACCGCATTGTTTTGTTATGGTTACTTAGTATAGCCTAGAGAGTTTATGAAATTTTCAGTATTTTATAATAAAATTAAACACTGCAATGATATCATCTTATACATGCATAGTTTATTTCAAAATAAGATAGAAAAATAAAACAAAACATTAAACGGGGGCTTTGAAAGAAACGGGCGAAACTCGGGATGCTACCTATGTCACGACGGCCGTTTGTCACGCGGCCTATCTCCTTGCTTCAATGAATCCATTGGTTATGTACAAACCCAGTTTGAAATTTCGATGATAAATGGCTGACCGTTACTTTCATTACATTTTAAAGTAGCGTATCAGGAGTTTACCCTCGACGACCGAACAAAAATGAAATCATAAATGAATTGACAACTAAACCTCTTCCGTGTTGCATTCAAAACCTTGTGTTGTCCAGCATCAAACAATCCCATCGATACGTACACAAGTGTAAAATTTCGACATGCCGGTGAAACAAGTTGAATTAACATTAAAGCGAGTCAGGAGCCTCTACCAGACGACCTTCGAACATGCCTAGAGCACTCAAGGTGTTGATCTTCTCTATCTATTTTTTGTATGAAATGTTTAATCTGCAGTTCGACATTTTGCTCCAACCCCACAAGTTCCTGGCGCTCATTTCATATTGCATGTGCGTCAGCGAGGTGTCTAGCAAAGCACCACAAGATAGCTTATTCAAGACAAATGTATCGAAATATACCTCCATTAGCTCACATTAGCAAATAAGCATGTTTTCCCGTCCCTGATTGTCTTTCACAAAAATTAAATACTTAATGCTACAATGAATAATTTTCTCAGAATGTATAAATTAAAACTATAGTCGACAAAAAAAAAAATACAGTGGAAAGCTAATCATATTCATAGCTTCTTTCAAAGCACTTTTAAAAACTATCAGCAAAATACATGAATTTTATAAAAATAAACCATAAAATTTATACTACTAAATAGGTTCAGTAAAAACTTCATATCTATTGCGAGTTGGAATATATACTAGCAAAGCCAAATCTCATCTGAAATTTTATTCCACCAACTACGAGCCGCAGATAAACTGTTCCTCTGCGGCATAATCCATCAGAGACTCAGGATCGGCATAACATGCTTCGGTAAAAGATTCTGGATAGAAACATGCATGACTCAACAAAACTACTGTAAAAATTTATTTCATAATATATTCTTCCTCTGTTTCATCATCAGCAAGGTCACTCGTGGTATCTTTCGAGTATTGGAAATCTGGTAAAAGTTCAGTAACTTTGCGTCTCATCTCCTCAAGCCGTTTCCTCCTCTGTAACTCATTTAAAACTAGCTGACGATAAGAGCGAATAACGTTGAAAATTCGACGCAGTTGTCGAGTTCGATTATGGGCATCAGCCCTAGCTTCCTTGTCCCATTGTGATAATTTCTCATCTGTAAAAAATATCAATGGTGGAATATGAAAATTTCTATCTGCAATGATTCTGTTTCATGACCATGCCTGTACAGTAAGGTGAGGCAATAGCCCATTAAACAATGCCTCTTCTCACATTTTATGACACATTCAACCCAAATCTAATGTTGGCATTTTTTCGTACCGATACAAAAATAAGTTTGATTAATTTTTTTGTGTTTTTCGTTCCATATTTCATACCAACACGAAAACAGGTATGATTCGCAACGCAATAACTCCAAACTGTACCTACTAGTGACCAATGTGACTGGTGACCATGACCAATATCTTAGATTGAACTTAATACCCTATCTAAGGTAGACCAATGATTACGCCTTCAACAGTTTCACATTGTTCTTTAGCTTGAACAGTCTTTTAAAAAACTATAACTGTGTATTTGTGCTCATGATTTAGTTTAAAAGCAGTTGAATAAATTATTTTTCAAAGTAATATTTGAGGGAAACATGATGAATTGTGGATATACAAAAAGTGTATGGTACGATACGAAATGAATATCGAACTCCGTAACGTACCAAGTACAAAAATGAAAAAATTAACCATTCTATACTATCATACCGGATATTACAAATATAGCACGCTAAACTTCGTACTGTACTTCAAGTCTTCACCCTTGGGCATTCAAACACACATAAAGCAGCATATTTAGATAGTTCATACCTGTGGTGTAATCAACCCAGTACTTGAGATATTGTCTCTTTAACACATTGTTTCGATGAAGAATTGCTTTCTGCTCTAATATTTCCATTCTTTCACCATATTTCTTCCAAGAACGCATTCCTCTCCTAAAATTAAAATAAATACATATAAGATCAGCACTGAATTTGTTAACTATAGGGTGGATGAGGATTTTCACTGAAATTTGAAAAACAATGAGTTTGAATCAGCAAGTAGGTAGGAGGGGAGACCTATCTAAACTGCCAGGTATTCTAAATTCTAATCACAGCATAATCTTGCAAATACAACCTGCACAGAAAAAAAATTCTTTGGAATTATTTAGAATTTTTATACATTGAATGGTAGTAGTACATTGAATTTTGAATATCAGCTATATATTTTTCATCGGAATTCACTCCGAGCAAGGTCGGATACCATTTCTAAACGGAAAACATCCCAAACAAAACTAAACTGACATAGTAAAGTGCAGTGAGTGGAGTCTGCCCTGGGCGATGGTAAAACCATCAACCACTTGCTTCCTTTCTTGGTGGAATTTTTTTTGATAAAAGATATTCTTTGGGCATATGAGTAGCTGAGTAACTAGAAATTTAGGTATCTGCCTGTCTCTAATGCAAGGCTTCTGAAGTAAATTAAAAAAATATGAGACAAAGTTGACATCACGGTGCAAGAATCTTGTTTTTTATTGAGGTGTCCAAACCATGCATGTCGTTTTCTTCGGGTGACCAAAAAAGCTTCAAAACCATCAACACTGCTGTTCCATACCAGTATTGATGTTTTGAAACCTTTTTGGACAATTTGATTGCCGCTAGATAATAAAAAAACAATTTGATCTTGCAGCAAGAAATCAAGTATGAAATAATGCCCATTTGCTGACATTCTGCCAGTCTGGTTGGCAGATTTTAATGCCACTTGGTTAAAAGATGGGTCAAATTGAATTACCTTTGTAAAATAACTCTATAAAGTTGATCGGCTTTCTCCTCTCTTTCCCTTTTCGCTCTGTTACACTCGAATTTCCACTCTAACAATACTTTTCTCATTAAAACACTATTGTGATGATAATCTGCAACCTTTGGTAAGGAAAAAAATGTTGTTTGTTTTTCAATAATATACAAACATTTCAAGGATGAATGTTCAAATCCATGTACTTGGACTTAGTACATTTTGCTTTGTACAAAGTGAACTACTGATAGATTAGAGGCAAAGCTATCAGTGAATTATGTTCGGCAAAACAATATATCAGTTTCTAAAGTTCAAACTATAGGTCACAGTCCAACAAAAAAGGCATTTTCCATAATGACAAAACTATAACAATCCCTCACCAACCCTGTTAACACCTCACTAAACTATGAATCAATGAAGAATTTGGCATCAGTTTAATAATAATCAATACAGATTGATTATTGATAATAGACACTTCATTATAATCAAGGTCAAAATGTATTGATCACTGATTGAACTAATCAAGTTTTATAGTTTGGTGCTAGACCTAGTAAAAGTGCCTTCCATAATGTCAGTACAACAAGAAAGATGAAGGATAATTTTGAAGGTGATGTAGTTTCAGCAGATGAGAGAAATACGGGATATAATACCATTTTGATTATTACCGTATTCAATTCTCAGATCAGTCATGGATACTTTAGAAAAGCACTGTGGGTGAAAATGATCCATATGATATGGTCAAAAAAACAGTCAATAATAAAAAAAAAATATCTTTGATGTTAGATTTGCAGGGATATCTTATTTTTCTACGATTTGATGATCATTAAAGATTAATGATTAAAGTAATATTTTGTGGAGCATGGAACACAAATGGATCGTGCCGATGTGGCACGAACCCGCTGTGGTTCATGGTCGACGAAGCAAAAATATTTGAACATTTTAGTAAAAACATAATACCTTTCGGGTACAATGTTTATAATTCAATTCGCAAATGAAATGTTCGAAACCCTATTCCGAAAATTGTAATGACATAAAAAATGAAAAAAAAAATAAACAAGCAACCCACCTCATGTTTACTCTTCATCGATTGTACTAAATTTTTCCAAGGTAAAAATCCATGATTCTTCAATAATGATTTCATGTAATGATTGTCAGCCATTCTACATAATTCCCTCAATCTTTGTTGTGCCGCCTTTTTCTCATCTTCCAACTGATATTGTTTAGAAAAAATAAAAGATACAGCTTTGCAGCCATATTTTGATCCCTGATTTAGAAATGCCCTAACATATTCTGTGCATGTCATTAGGAGCGAAGAAGAGCTAAATATTTTTGTTCAAGGCTTATAGAGTGATAGAAGGTCACCTTCTCTACTACCCAAATCCAATGAAGAAAAACTTAAAAGCGAATAGTCTATGATAAAGAATATCAAAACCTCTTTTCTAGAGTGTATGGTGGTAATAAACTGTATAATAGGTTTTGGGAGTTTGTGCTGGTGATTCTAGCCAATCTAAAGGAAATGCAATAAAATTTTTGGATACATAAACGAAAACATAAAGATTCTGTACCTCTGTCACTCACTGCACTCTTGAAATGGTACAAAGAATAGTACCACAAGCAGGAATTTGCACTCCAGTCAAGGTTTTAATACAATAAATGAATGAATATAATTTGCATAGCTGCAGACGGGTGCCAAAAAAATTGAAAACAAAACTTAAAAATTGATGATTAGCTATTTTTTGTTTTTTGAAGTCTCTGAATCCCTTGTCGCAATATCATCATAGAAATCAGGTTGGTATGAAATCCAAAAATGTATACTGATATAAATTATACCGTTGAAATAAGATTTTAACACTGTTTCAAATGTCAATATAATAACGAAAACAACAAACAAAATTAATTCAATAATTCACCTTCTTTTGCATTCGTTTTGCTTCTCTCCTATCTTCTATTTCTTTCCTTTTCTTTTCTTGTTCCTCTCGTTCTCTCATCTCCTCCGCTTCTTGTATCTTCTTTATCCGTTCTTCTTCCTTTTTTCTTTTGATATCTTCCAATTCCTTTCTTCTTTTCATTCTTTCAGCAGCCCTTTCTTCCATCTTTGAAACAATGGGATGTTTCTTTGCGACTGATTTTTCGGATGTGTTCGATCTTGCACTATGTATTCGTGATTGTACTTCGTTTGAGTCACTAGAAGAAGATTGCAATTAATTAGATAAACGGGAAATTATATTTTAGAATAAGATCAAGACATTTTTCATAAAATATGGCTTAGAACTAGTGGGTGCTAGGTTTCAACTGGCGAGCCGCAGTCTAAAAAAAATGGATAAAATAAAATTTCCGATTTAATTTACTTTTGAATAGACTTCAGTGGATTTTCAAGTTGATTATTCTTTGCAGGTATTTTATTATTCTCAAGATGTTTGTGTTGTTGTTGTAATATTGCAGCTTCTTTTTGTAATGCAAATATTTTTTGTTGTTCCTGCATTTCTTCGATCATTCTCTTTTGTTCATGCAATAACATTCGTTGTTGGTCTATTACCTAGAAAATAATATTTTTAGGTTGAAATATTGTGAAAATAATTAAATCCTGATTAAACTACTAATATAACGAACCTACTCATCAGGGGTAAACAAGAGTAGAAAATCTGAATCAAGGGTTTGAATAACTAAAAAGGTTAGTGCTATTGGAATTCATATTGGTATTGGTATTTATTAAACAAATGCCCAATATTTTATCATAAATATTAATGAATAGATGTTACAATTATTTTTTGTTTGTGTATTTGGTGGTTCAAAATCAAAATGATTTTGAAGCTTTCTTGTCCATCTAAAAAAAAACATAACCATTTCTGACACTGAAACCCAAAATTTTGTCACTCTACTTTGACCCTAAGCTAAAATACTATAAATGCAGGCTTCAATGTGCTATGTCGGTTCAGAATATAGTTTAGAAACACTCCAAGGTACGAGAGGTATCTAAGATGGAAAAATGATACCTTATAGTGCATTTGCTGGTACTATTCGTCATATAAGTGGTCATTAGTAGGTTCTCAATTAATTAATAATTAATTGAAAATAATATTAAAAAACCAATCAAGTCTGCAGAAATTTTTTTTGGGATATATGATTTTCCTGCGAAAATGAGCTAGAATACTAAAAAAATAAGAATAATTTTAATGGAAATTGTAGGAAAGCTTATTATAGAATAGCATAAAAAAACTAATCGTAAAAAGACACCTAAACCATTAATTAGAGCAGCCACAATCAATCATGAATCTGTTTGAAATAATAGGGCAGGACTTCAGATATCTTGGTACAATTCGAAATATAGATAATATTACAATATATCAAATGGGATTTTTGATTAAATTGGTCAGTTTTTTTGCTCACACATAATATTTGTCTAGCTTGAGTCACTATTGGAAGGCCGCTTAGCCGTGGTTGGCCCGTGCCTCATGCTTGACAAAATAAAATATCTAATGGAGGACCCAATGTCAGATTATATTAAATGACAAAAATTAGTATTCAAATCTGACATCTTGAATCTGAAGTGGCAATCCCTCTGATAATGTTCATTCTAAGTAGTGTAATTGTTACCTCTTTCTGGAACTGGTGTCTGTGCCCATAGGGATCAAATGATTGAACATGAACTTTAACTTTGGTCTGTTGTGCATTTGGTTGTATTAAAGTCTGCCTGGTGTCAGATAAATGTCTAATTTCATCAGGTTTTAATCGATTGACATCTTTCTTGGTAACTTGCCATGCATGTTTAGGTTTAGATGGACGGGAAGTTTGATTTTTCATTTCATTATCTGAAAAGAGTAGAATCTTTTTAATTAAGTTGTCACAGTGAGCCACTAAAATGAAACAGAGGATGCAACATTGAAGACTTTTTAATTATGAAATGGAATAGTTGATGATTGTTGTTGGTTTGAATCTGGCAGAATCTTGTTTCAGAGTGCCTGCTTTGCTCAATTGATAACACATTATGGGAATACGCTATGAGCAAAGAATCTCTGATCATTCTGATGTAGGTTCATACAATGTGAGGGATGATGATTATATGCATGAGATCTGCTGGGCGCTTATGGACACCGGCTATTTCAGTACTGATGATTTTGAAACCTATTGTGCAGTTTGGCTGCTACCAGACACTCAGAAAATGTCTTTTAATCTTTAAGCAAGAGATATAACTTGAAATATTGCCTATGTACTATTTGTTAACTTTCTTCAGGTGGAATCCATTTCATTCGGGTGAGTAGCTCCACTGTATGGAGTATTTCTGCTTATGATGAAAATAGCAAAATTTACATTCTATGAATCTCTTTGTCATGACATTGCTTGTTAGTTGGTTCCATTCACCTACTGCTTCCAACCATACTTAGAGTGAAATTCAATTGTTAAAACTTGATTTTTGAAATACCTGAAAGGTCTAATGCGCTCAAGATAAATGTGAAAATCGGTCAAAGCAGCCCTTTATTGATCATGAACCACCAATATATTAGATACGTGGCTCATACATGATGCATTACTTTTGTGACGCAGGTGAACAAAGTTCCAAGACCCTCACATGCTTTCAGTAACTCTTACTTGACAGAATATTCAGTAGAATTTTCTGACAACAAAAGTTTATCTTACCCGCTCTGCCAATTTTTGTTGAAGGTTTTAAAGGTTGAAAATGTGGTAGATCGACCCCAGTATTTGATTCAACTGATTCCACTAACATTGGTTCTGTAAATCATATATTGACGACTTTAACCATTGTGACAATTGCCATTGACCCATCGCATGCATATTCTATAGTATTATGTCGTATGAAATATTCATGCTTTCGAAAAAAACATAACCGAGAATCGACCTTACAGAGATTTACCACATCAATATCAAAGATCTAATAAATATGATTCATTGAGCAGAAAATGAAATCTGATCCGTCCAACCTAAATGTTGCACATAGATAATATTTTTAATGGAGTATTCAAAGATTGCATGATGAAGAACCATCGAAAGATTTTCATTTATTCCATGGAATTTTCTAGAAAACATTTTTCAATTTGAACCCAGACTGAATTTTGAACTACTTTTCAAACCTTCAGTTTTGTTTGCAACATTTCCGGACGCAACAGCATTTAACAATGCTTGCATTTTTGCTTTAGTAGTTTGCTGTTGTTTCAATATTTCTTTGCTTTCTTGCTCTGTTTTCACCCAAACCTAAAAAAAGTAAAAAGGTGTCATAATTTAGAGACCAACTGGTTAACATTGTCTATATTAATGTTGTATATTTGTATAATTTCATGCCAGTGAACATATTTCTCATTGCACACTGTGATTTATAATTTGTTCTCACAAAAGGTGAGTTAAAGGAACTTATCCATTAAATGAATGAATACTTTTATTCCAGACTCCCAGGCAACTTTATAACAAGGAGATACTAAAAAGTACTACCATCAACACTCCAAGTGGGAAACATACTGAGGTGCAGTCCATCATTGATTAATCATAAATCTCCACAGTATGAGTCAAAAATAGTGACAATAAGAAATTTTAGTCGTTAATTTGAAGCACAGATAGCCCATGCCTTGGTATAAAGATCTATCAATGATTCGTACTTAACAGAATATGCTTTTTTGATTGGGATAATTTCATTGAGACTTAGATTCTAACCTGGTTTGATCAAAGTATTAGATTCAATTTCAAAATGCCAAGTTTCCAAAATACCAATCCATAAACTTAACATATCCATTCAAGATAATATGAAGTTTTGAAATAATCATGCAGTTTTGACCATATTGAAAAAAAGTATGCTTTAGGCAGAGAATGTGTTGTAAAAGAATAAGGAAGATTTAAAATGCCCGAATTGATATTAAATGATGTGGTAAGACACATTGTAATGAAAACAAATTGAAATGATTGATGTGGGAAAGAAAACAACGAAAACGAAAGATGTAGAAAATACCAATAATTAGATGTTAAACAATCAATATTGGTAGACAAATTCCACACCGCAAGATTTCACACAGACATAAATTTTATATTATTTTTCATTTCTTCACAAATTAACAAAAAAATTCTCACCTTCCATGTGATAAAAGATTTTCTGAGAAGACGGAACTTCTCACAATCAACTGCCTTTTTCTCTTTCAATCTTATCTCTCTTACATTTGCCTAAAAATAACAAACAATAGAAGGTATGAGATAGAATAAAACAATATTTTCTCAAACAAAGCTGAACAAGATTTTTAAAATTGTCATTGATGTCTAGTATTCAAAAAATAGTTCTTTAAAAAGCTATAGCGCTATTTTAAAATATATCATTAACAAAAATGACTTTGATCAACAAAACACGCATGCGCACAATTTTTCTGACAACAGATATTAACAACCTGATGATGCTTAGTCTCAATGTCCAATCTTTGATTCCTTGTGAAAGATTTCCAAGCAGCCCATACTTTCTGTATGCATTTCCAATCTGACAATGCTTTAGCTTTTCCTGAAAAACATAGAAAAGGATACATGATTTAAATAATAAACTGATTTTGAATGTCAACAAATAGCTTGAGTTGTTGAAATGATCTCCACAAGTTTCAGCATAACGTTTCGTTATTAAACTAGAATTATTGTATCATTTTTATAAAAATGATGTTACATTTTATCAACCCAGCAAACAAGTTCACTTTTTCACTCCTTAAGTTATTCAAAAGTTTTTACTCTTTTCATAAGATAAACTAATGTGTTACCTAATAGATAATTATCAAGAAAGAATTCATTTTCGCATATAAAATATGAAAACATAGAATAACTAATTTCTAATTTCATTAATTAAATCAACTTTACCAAATACATAACACTGACAACCTTGAGGAGATGTTGTGATGCTCTTAATTACTATTCCAATAGGCATCTAGAATTTGATTGCATCGTATATATTTCATTTCTCAATGTTTTTAACTAATATTAATATTGAATGAGTTTAGGACAACCCTGTTTGGTAATATACTTACCAAGTTTAATTCTTTGATTGAGAACAGTTTTACACCATGTATTAAAGCACTTATGCAGTAATATTCTATTTTCTGTGTTTCTTTTTTTCATTACTTCAGCCACTCTTCTCTCCTTCTCCTCAAGTCGAGAGATTTCACTCAATATCTGTTCTTTTTGTTTGTTACGTTCTGCTTGTTCTAGTTCATGTCTTCGATTCAATTGTTTATGATTTTTTAAAGTCATTTCTGTAAATATTGATCTATATTTCAAAATCATCGATTTAAACTTGATTTTCAAAAGTCAATTCTGCAATATTGAATTAGAAAACAGGGTTTGTCAGGAGAATTGGCCATGCATGAACTTTGGAAATATCTTCCATTATCAGTCCAAATTTTTTAAAGAATCAATAAAATGAACAGGCTTTTTATTCTGAACAGGCTTTAATTCTATCTATGAACTAAATTATGTTAAGATTATGGTAGATGAATTATGGCCCAGGGCAAACACCACTTACTGCACTTTATTATGGTGGTTTAAGTTCTGTATGGGATATTTTCCGTTTATAGTGCAGTTGCTAGCGCTACATCTTGTAATAGCTTTTTGAAATTTGAGTGGCCGTTAGTTGGCTCTTTTTTAGCATTGCTACAGACCTTGCTCAAGTCGAAAGTCTATAAAAAAAGGTATATGATTTTTGAATCACCCTTTTCAACTTCTTTCTCCCTTTCTCTTTGATCCCTTTCTTCTCTCTTTCTCTGTTCAATCATTTCCTTTCTTAATCTTGTCATTTCCATTTGAATTGCTTCTTCTTCTTGTTTCTTTCTCAATTTCTATTGAATATATAAAATTAAATCATCAGGCCAGAATCAGAATCTTGTTTTCCTTGAACGTCTGGAATGTTCATATCATATATTTCGAATTGCTTAAAAAGATTCAAAAATCATCAACACTGCTATTTCATAGCAGTATTGATGATTTTCAACCTTTTTCTATAGTTTGTTTGCTACCACACACTCAAGAGAAACATTTTCAACCTTTAGCAAGAGATATATTATTAAATATCACCCATTTTCTAAATTTTTTACTGATGGAAGCCATTTTCTTTGGGTGTCTGAGTAGCAAAATAGCTGACATTCTGCCAGTCTGGCCTGAATTATACATATATACATAATTCACTTCAAACAACAAGTGTTCTGTATTTCTTGAATGCAACTGTAAACCTATCACATAACAATATTCCAAAAGAAAAATTCAAATTGAAAATAGTCTTTCGAGCCAACAGAACATTTCTCGCTGAATAGAAATTTCAGAAATGATTTTTTGTTGTTATTGTGGAATAACAGCAAATTTGAGCAGAATGGATAAGTTTTTCATAATATATAAAAAAAAAATAGAAAAACTTCTACATTCCTAATACCCGAGTTTAATTTAACAAGTTATATTTTACTCATAAAGGGTTCATATTTAAAATTAAAATTTATGTCTGCATGTGCAATCATGCAATTAGAAAATTTAGTTTTTATAAAAGAGAAAATAACCCTTTTTTGGTTACAATTTCACAAGGCTTTAATAAAGAGATTAACACTGCTTTTACATATCAAAGCAATTAAACGAATTTGAAACATTTAGTGCAATTCTTCAAAGAGACCTATTATGCTTTTTACAAATATTTTGTACTAGAATGTTATTTTTCTGTAACCTTTCTTCTCAAGTCAGATAATTTCTTCAGATGCAGGAAAGTATCTATCTGCTAGTCTCATTCGGACATCATAAAAACTTAAGGAAAGATAGAATTAATTACTTTTTGCAATTCCTCTTCTTTCAAAATCTGTTGCGCTTTAAATTTGACTTCTCTTTGGATCATTCGTTCTTGTCGCTTCTTTTCTTCTTCTTTCTGTCTTCGGAGTCTTGCTTCTTTCACCTAAGATAGTTATACTTATATATTAGTTTCAATCATATTGAAAATTCAAGTTATATAGAATGCTTCGAGATTTCAGATAAAAAAATCTGAAAGTTAATATTTTTCCCATTTTACAACAAAATGTATCAACTTATCAATCAAAATATTTGAAAGAAATTACCATCAATCGAGATTGTAAAATACCTAACTATACAGAAAAAGACATCCATAGAGACAGTCATAATCCCAAATCTCTTTAACTGGGATCAGTTGATGATCAAAAAGTAAAATCATTTTTGATTTGGAATAAGAACACTTAATCACATACCTCCTTATGACGCATATCCATGGTCATTTTTGGATTTTGAAATTTCCTGTTGCTTTTGTTAGATTCATTCTCCTTTCTCTTTAAAATTTTCATTTCAGATGGTTTGATGAGAGGTTTTTCCATCATATTCTTCATCAGAGCTTCAACCACTGTGCTTTCATCAGCTTCATAAATATCCAGTTGTCCTAATACATCATTTTTTTGAAAATGTTTATCGCGACTACTTGGATTTTTAGTTAAACTCGATTTCGATTGGATGCTGTTCTTATCTAAATATTGCTGAATAAAAGTATCACTGTCTTCATACCACTTTTCATGAGCTGTACTTTCAATCCCTGGTGTTATATTGAGTTGATTTCTGAAAATGATTATATTAAATTCAGTATATATCATATACCGTAGTATTTTAAAAAAAAATTTTAAGATAGATATTGACGTCTTTTCGGTGCTGTTCAATTTATTCAATTGGTTGGATAATTATATAAAAAATGAATTATATAAAAATGTATAGAATTCTTTCGATAAAGTAGAAGTGCCACTGCCTATATCAGAGTGAAAGAATATTGCATTTATTTGGGTGTCCCAAACACCAATGTTATTTTCTTTGGATAGACGAAAGAGCTTTAAAATTATCGTGATTTTGAATTTTTTTGTTCAGTTTGGCAGCTCCCAAACAGTTGAAAATAAAATATTAATCTTTTCGGACGAGATGTAATCCATTTGCTAAATTTTTTCTGCAACACATTTTCTTCAGTTGTTTATTAGCAGGGTAGCTATCATTCTCAAAGTCAGGCAGATGCCACGCAAATTTTCGAAACCTGCAAATACCGATGCAAAGTGATCCCTAATTGACAATGATCAGAGGGAAATATACTTTTTATATTAGCCAAAAAGCAGAAGTAAACAAGACTGTGATTACTGTGATTAATAATGAAGTCAGTGGACAATGTTGATGAATAATTTAATTTAGTATGTTGCATAGAGACAAAAAAGACATATAACATCCTACATACAAAAAGTCACAGAATGATGAAGTCTCAATGGAACAATTCATCAGTGATTCATACTTGACAGTTGACATTTACAATAACGTGTTTTGATTAAATGTTTCTGATTGGGAAAATTTACCTGTTGTCACTATTCATGTTTTGAACCTCATTTTCTGCTTCATTTTCAAGAAAATCAAATCTTATTTTCTCATTCATCCAGTTTGTAACGAGTTCTTGAGCTTCAGTATGTGCATTGTCATCATCATGCAATTTATCGATTGATTGTAAGACATCATTCCCACAGTGAGCAGAATATCTTTAAATTTTTTAAATGATTCAAAGACTGAATCAGTAACACTAAAGCATATAACAAAAAATGCTTTCCTAGAGGCCATGTGGTTAATTTGTGATCAATGCTAGATGAGACATGTTTTTAAGTTAAGACAATTGAAATTGAAGTTTGGCCTTTTCGAACACCTAATTATTATGAATTGAAATAATTATACATTGTTTTTCAATATTTGAACTAGATTGGATTGAGCAACCACATATATGAGCAAAAACTTAGATTTGCTTGTGGAATTCCGGTAGAATTTATTTAAAATGAGGATATGCTTCCAGATGTCAAGTTTCTCTGAACAACAGATAGATCCTTTCTAGACAGTGCGGTTTATATGGTTTAGAATCAGAATTCAAATAGTTCATATACCTTGATTCAAACTATTCATTGAACACTTTTTGGCATGAGAAAATAAATTTGGTCAAAAATAAGTTTTTGTGGACACAAAAAATCAATCGATAAAAAATGCAAGGAATAGCAACAATTCTTCAATTTTAATATCTCACTTCTCTGAGCAACGGATGAACTAACGGATGCCACCGTTTGACAAACAAGTGATCACATCATTAAAGAATGAAGATTCAGACTCTTCCTCTATATATATATATATATATATATATACACGCCATACAACTTCATCTAGTATGACTTGCACCTGCTGATTCATCATTTTATTTATTGGCAGTTGTTGAGTTAAAAGATATCAAGATAATTTCAATTTTTACTAACCTTGAGCCAGATTGTGCAGTTGTGTTATATTCTGAAAAGGTTTTTCGGACAGCTGCGTCAGTTGCTGCCTCAACTTTTTCCAGCCAACATCGAATATCGTCATTTTTCGGCTTGGGTGGTCGACGTGCCTCCGAAGATTTCTGTTTGCTGAATCGCTTCCATTGATATAAACTTGGATTATGTTGTGCATATGACATGCTATTACCAATTAGTGCATATATATCTATATATACTGTACATATATTTAAAGACAAAAAATTAAACTATAATTTCGACATGAAGGATTCTTTCAGATAGCAAATCAATAAACCTTTAGGGATAATTTTTTTTTCACTCCCAAGTTATTCTAATCTATGTCAAGTGATAGCTAAAAGAAAAATCATCCGAATCAGTAATTTCTTTTGTCTTGTCTCAACAACGAAATTCATCAACAAGAATATTGGACATTTCTTATACAATGTATAGTAGTAGTAATTTTATTTTCATCACCATGTGAAAAATAAATCATTAACAGAGTATTAATGCATGAAAATAAATAACAGATCTCATAGGCGAAAGAAGTCACAGAGAACCACAAAGTAGTTTTCGCACTGTGATACCTTTGGAGGTCTGTTGATAAGGCAGACAGGGTATGTTCAGAAGATTCGTTATAACACGGACCAGGTTGGCAGAATCTTGATTTTCTTCGGGTGACTGAAACGTTTATGCCATTTTCTTCGGATGGGCAAAAATATTTTCTTCAGTAGCTGTAATTCTGTATTATGACAAGACATCCATTGAGAACAAATTCCTGAAATAAATTTTGGGGGATTCGAAAGATAGATGATGTGGTGGTAAACAGGTTTTATTAAAGTACAACAGCTGGAAACACATTTTATAGTAGATTAATGGGTAAATGTTGTTCGTTGCCCCAGCCAGAAGTGTAGGAACCAGGTGTATTTGTAATATTTGGCAGTCAATCAATTTGTTTTTTGTAAAAATATACCAGAACTCAAATAAATTGCATTTATATATAAAACTAAAACAGTTGGTGGGTTGGGAATTCATTTTGATGGTGGTCAATTAATACCCTGATCAATTAGTACCCTGAAAAAATCGACGTTGGTCAATTTAAGACTCTCGCCGAATGTTAACAGAAACTTACCTGCTTATAAATTTTGGTGTAGCAGTACAGAGTAAAAGGATTAAATAAAATTCAGGAAAATAATCACACTGCTCAAAATCCCATAGATTCGCAGAAATAAACTCAACAGTCAATCCAATGTTAGTTTGCATTTGAACTAAAATGCCCACTCATCCTCAGGGTTAGGATTTGATTTTATCCTAGGACAGTATGAGATACCGTAAATCAGCCATCCTCGATTTTTTGCAGTAAATCCATTGCAAATTTCATTAGGGTATCGGTACAAATTGACCTAGCCTATGCACCATTTTTCAGGTAGGAATTGAACCACCAAAAACGTACTGGTACGAATTGACTGACAACCTGCCATACCACTAGCCAAAGCATCAGCATTTCTTTGAGCTTTCACAAAATCCCACCAAATATTGAGCTAAACTGTTATAAAATGATTTTCTATTCGAAGCATCTTGCACTCGCTAAGCCTATACAGTATAAGTTACATATACAGTATATGACGTCGATTTTAAATGTTGTTATACACTATGACCATACAGCATAGTGGCGATGTAGGATCAATTAAGTGACAGCCTTGCACTTGTTGAGTTGAAAGCGCCATCGAAAATTTTTTTATTGGAGATATCTGTCTGAACAAATAATAACCAATACCGGTAGACTACTTTTCCAAAACATCATATTTCATATGCAACTACCCTGTCTTTTATTCTTCCCTATCGTTAAATTTTATATTGATTATTACAAGGTGAGAAATAGACGTACACTGTACGTACAAAGATGATTGGATAAAAATCGGAAGGTCAGAGGCAAACCGACCAAAATATTTGTTTACAAGTCTCCCTGTGGATTCTCATGCTTGACTGCTTTCAGATGCTTGACTGCCTTCAGATCCCTGGTTCAAAGAACACGGGAGCCACGAAAGTGAAAAGCATATTTGTGCTCGAAATCGATTTAGTTTTATAAATAGAATTTCACTTTATAACCTGAAAGAAAGGAAAACGAGTCGGAAATCCGGCTTTATTTCATGGGGAACTACTGCAGCAAGTGGGCTTAAAAAATACAAATGCTAGCCAGCATAGTCCGACAGACTGCACAACTATAAAACGCTCTCTACTGCGCGCTCAAGACGGGGGTGAAGGTTTTGCTTAACGATTCACTTATTTTTCATGGACATGGTTGGTGATGCATGCCGTAAGCAGTTGTTTACGGGAACTACATTGTACCGGCAAGACTTCACCTCTCCGTCTTCAAACTTTATTTTTTTTTTGTTTTGTTTGCTTTCCCGATAACTCTGTAATGTGATATCTTTATTTGTATCACCTTTTGTGTCGACAGAGGTGTCGAAATAAAGATAGATACTTGTTCTGTTTTTCGAATAATTTGGCTTTCTATGTCAAAATTGGTTCTCTTTTATTTATTTCCATATTTTCCTAAATGTGATACATGTTTTGTTTTGTTGAATTACTGATACATCAAGTATTTTACTTTCAAAAAATGACAAAATTTCTTTCTGACCAGATTTTACAATTGACAATAAAAATAATAATATTAAATTCTCTTTCTGTTATATTATAATTAGCCAAGTAAGTATAAAACACAAGTTTGATAATTTCTATTTGAATAAGTATGGTTCAATTTTGTAATGGTGGTTTGAATAAAATCATAAACATGTTCAAAAAATTCGCAATTCATAAATAAATGACATTTTTCTAAAGCATACACTTCACAACTCCTGCAATATTTCTTTTATATGGTATTGTTTTGATAGATAATAGATCACACCTTAATTTATACTTAAATGTTTTTTAAATAATTGGCCAGTATATTATGTAGGTTTTTACATGTATCTTTTAAGTCACCTCCTTGGAGAAAGACCATTGATCGACAAAGCAATTTATTATATAAAGTGTTATGATTACCATCTTTATTATCTGTAGCATCGATATAGTACATCGTATCGCATCGTTTCAATTGAATTCTATAACACTCCTATAATATTACTCCGGGTAAAGTCTATGTGGAGTGCTGTTGTGATACAAACTCCCATATACGCACTCAATTCTATCCCAATATTGTACTCAATGAACGACATACCTGTCCATTTATGAGAGTCTGGTTGTTCACATTGCCTAAAATTATAATAGTCATATACATACACATTGTAAAAATTGGTAACCTATAATATCGTAACCCCAACTATATTTTGATTTACACAAGGTCTCTATTTTTAATTGACTATTTCCATTAAATACAAATTTTTCCACAATTTCAATAACAGTTTTTCCGATATCTTTTAGCATTGGAAACACATTTGAGAGATACAAAATTCCCGTTAATAACTCCATTTTCACTAACAAAGACTTTCCCTTAAATGTTATTACGACATTTTGCAAATCTTGTATTACATTTCAGAAATTTTGCACGTTTGTACAGGTTGGAAAACTTTTTTTCAAGTTTTGTTACGCAAAATAGAAAATATAATATGGTCCGAATATAATGACATTGGAAGGGTAAAACAAGCTGACGAGAATGAAAATTAGTAGTTTTATATCCAAATCTAAAAATATCTGCCAAAGGCGCAGGAAGTCATTTTGCAAAATACAGCGTAATATCAGGTGGAAAATATATCCAGCGCTCGATAAGCGATGTTTCGCAATTTCTGCTCATTTAGGGGAAGGGGAGGTGCCGAACTCAATTTTAGGGTTATAATAATTTTAAATTTTTCAGTTCTTTCCTATATTTTGATTTATGGACTTCTTTTAAATATTTTTCTGTGTTAAATTTGTCAATTAAATTGTCGTTTATATGTAATCGGAATTCCAGTATACATAACTACCTCAATAAAGATATCCCTGTGAAATTAAACACCATGTTCAAATCCTAATAATAACATTTTCTTCGGAGAATTTTATGGTCTTATCTGTTAATAAACGAACCAAGACTACTGTAGAATTTTATTTATCAAGTTTTGCCTTTCGTGCACTAATACTTTTTCATTAGACAAAGCCCCTAACTGAGCACTGATCGGAAACTTTAGGAAATCATATATAACATAATCTCCTAATTGTCATAAACCAAAATTTCTTTTTCAATCGTTGAGAATAAGTATTATGTATGTTCTTCTTGGATCCAATACAATTCTTAATTATGATGCATTTCTGAATTTGTTGCCAATGCTATCTTATGGTAATGTCATTGCTAATTCATGAATGTAAAGATGGGCCGCGGTGGCATGATGAAACTGACATTAGCTGTCGAACGTAATACCTAACGAATGACGCCGGTGCGAATCCCAACGAAGTATGTTCAAGAACGACGAACTAAAAAGCGCTTCAATGAGCAATGCATGCGGGGTTCCCGGTACAAGGCACTGTGACCCACTGCCTTGGGACTATGCTCGATAAACTCATCGGTTACTCATATGTTTCCACAGGGATAGAATGGCAAAATGCAAGAAAAATCTCGTAACCAGATATATAATTGTAATTATTCTTAATTGCATACTGTGACATTAAGTTCATGTCAATTCCAACATTTTTGTTTGATTTTATTTGTATCAGTGTGTTTGGAACGTTTGTCGAAATAAATATGTATGTACGAAACGACTAACGACCACTTAATAGCAAAGAGCTGCTAGAAGATGTAGTACCAACAACTATTCTAAACGGAAAATATTCCAAACGGAAATGAACTGCCATGATAAAGTTCAGTGAGTGGTATCTGCCTTGGGCGAAGATGAAGCCATCTACCACATCTTTGTTTCCTTTTAGACGCCTCTTACGACACGCAGGAAATACGTTAGAACTATTCTAAAGACCGTACGTGCAGGGTTTAATCATTTGTACTTGGTCATTAATTTATAGTTATTATCTATCTAGCCTATAGTTTGATTTAAATTTAAAGAAATTTAAATCTTAATCTTCTCTATTGGTACCTACTGCCCTACTTATCTCTGGACAATATAACATCCATCTCTCCTCTTTCAATTACTTTTCATTGGTGCAAAAATTCGTATCATAGAAATATCCTTCCTTTTATGAATGGCAGCCTACTTGTACATAGGCATTTTTTTCATTTATTCAACTCAGACTTGCTAAATATCCAGCCCAAAAACATATTTATTATTGGTAATTAATTGTTGTGTAACCCTGTAAATTCTTTAATGCAAAGCGTGGTGGCTGGCTGACTACGATGGCTGAGGCGGTCATATCACTGCCTCCCAGTCTACACATAAAAATTATATAGTCTTTATTTTTTTTAAATTTATTGTTGAACCAAGTAGTTTTCTGGTTCATAAATAAAACTTACTTCTCTCTCTCTCTCTCTCTCCTGTCTCTCCAACATCAGAATGAAATCGGTCGGAATGTTTCGGAACGATTCGGGACGGGTTTAGATGTTGCCAAGCGCAACCTTGGCCCGGCTTCGCTGTTCTGCTTTTCTTGCGTAACTTGGGGTTGCGGGAGTGCCGTGTGACCTGCGTGTTTGACCCCGTTTTGGCACCTGTTGCCTAACTGAAGATATGGTTTAAAACTTCAATATCAGATACGAAAGATTGTTAATTTTTATCGATAATGGTAGGCCCAACTAAAGTTGTTACGCTACCATTCAACGTGGCGTATAGGTAGCCGTATCGTTTGCCATATTTTGGTGATTACCGGTATCGGTACTGGAGTGTCATTTAGTCCTTATATTCACACAGACTTGATATATACAGTATAGTTTTGAGTTGTATGATTACATTTATAATGCATAACCTTATAAATATTTTGATTCAATTCGGAAATTTATTTGAATTGATTCCGACACTAACGTTAGAATATATTCGATTTTGGCCATCCTGATTGATCATTTACCGTAGCTATTTTAAAACTATTATCTAATTACGTACCGGTACATATATATATAAATGTGAATTCTTCACTAACACAGAACAGAGTCTTAGTCTTTCTCTAATACAGAATCTGACATGGAGACATAATATTAATTTGTTAATTTACTTTTCGTTAAAAGTATGCTGGCTGTGTATTACATTTTAAGTGTATTATGTATTGCATTTCTGGTTAAAAAAATTATAAATTATCTCCCTTTCTGCTTTCAGTGCGGTACCAGTATGGTACTGTTTTACTAATGCGAACCTCACCTGCTTACTCAGCACCGGCACCTTATTGAGGGCCATGCTATTAGGCTATGATTGATTCCAGAGCACACTGAAAAACTAGCTTAATGAATAAACTGAATAAAAGGATATTGGTTTTGATTTAGTGAATAAACAAGCTAAACGCTGCTGCTTAATTACAAAATAATAGACAAAAATTTGTATCGTAGAATGCAACATATTTTCCAGTTTGTCGTTTTAGTATTCAGTATTTCACAACTTTTATATGTACTATACATGGTTAGTTTTTTTCTTTGTATAGTATTACCATTTATGGTATGCATATTAGCGATGTGAAATAAATATATCAATCAGCCAGTTTCTGGAAACATCTCATTTACTAATTACAAAACAATTAAGCAAGGTCTGTGTGATCATGATTGAATTTCCAACTTGGTATATATTTTGCTGAAATCATTATTATTATTCAATTTTTTTGAAATGATATGTTGGGAATTGTGATATTTCGAATGATTCTGTGATAGTATGTAGTTGTTTGGGCTTATTATGGTGAACAAATGTTTCTGCTCATTGTGCAGTGTTAAGGTGGTATTGATAATATTCAGCACTGCACATATGAACTAGTCGTAGTAGTCTCAACCTAAAAGTTTCATTCAAACTTGTTTCGATCCTACCATGCATGTTTTTGATGTAGTGAATCTCATTGTATTTACTCGATTATAGTTACTCATATACGTACGTATGAATTTTAGGGCATATATTTACCTGTCCAGGTGCATTCACCCCAATGCCCTATTGGCGCGAGCTTAATAACGGTCCTTACTTCATTATATGAGTTTCGGGAGGCAACTAAATGGAAACAAAGGAGTGATAAATAGATATTGCACTCAAATGTCCAGTTTAGTCCAGTTAGAGACGTTTTTCGCTGTAGTATCTTTTTTTTTCTATAGTATCTCTTAGCCATAGAAGTTGTTTTGCCACTATGATAGAGTGCAGTGGTCAGGTTAAAAGATTAGGTTTAGTTTCCACAACTTTTCATACTATTCAGATGTTATATTCAGCAATGATTCGACGGATATAAATCATTATAGTATATTGGAGGAAGTAATTTGTAAATTTGATTTCCTGACAATAATGAGTAAACTGTATATTCTTGATTTTCATGACCAAGACAATTGTGATATTTCCACATGAATGACATTTGATTTTAAGTATGTTGTACTTAAATACACAGTACAAGCAACGGTTTTTTCAATAGCACAGCAAAGCACATGTACATTTTATAAGATGCTATAACATTTTATTTTTTAAGAATGGAAGTATATATCAAATGTCAGATTGTTATTACAAATTATAAAAATTTGTTCTACCCCACCAGTAACTAACTAGCCCTTTAGGTGCGGGCTTTAAAATAGTCTTTTTTCTGTATGTCATAAGAGGTGACTAAGAGGAAACAAAGAATAGAGGAAACAAAGAATTTTTAGATGATTCTTAGCATCGAGTGCAATTGCTAGTACTATATCTTGCAGTAGCTCCATAACTGGTTCCTTTTGGGCACTTATACCCACTGATGCCTTTTATAGAGTAAATTTTAGTAGAAAAAACTCACTGATAAACTGCCCTTTCACATCCTGATTCATCAGGGTTTATTAATACAATACATGACAAATCACTGATTGACGATCACTTTCTTTTTTAGTTCTCTGCTATTATTGTATATTACTTCATCGTTGTTTGTATTGTAATATGGCTGACAGAGAAGAAAAAGTTTTGGGTGCTAAATTGGCAGAACAGGCAGAGCGCTATGATGAAATGGTGGAGTACATGGACAAAGTGTCCAAAATGGGTGATGAGTTGAACGTGGAGGAGCGAAACCTCCTTTCGGTTGCATACAAAAATGTAATAGGTGCACGCCGTGCCTCTTGGAGAATATTAAGCAGCATAGAGGCTAGATCCAGCGAAGACGATAAGAAAAATGAAGCTTTATTGAAAGCCTATAAGGGTCAAGTTGAAGATGAATTGAAAGAACTTTGTAAAAACATCATCTCTCTGCTTGATGGTCATCTTATTGTCAATGTTGCCCAGAATAATAATGAAGCGAGAGTATTTTACTACAAAATGAAAGGTGATTATAATAGATATCTTGCGGAGTTTCAAACGGGAAAGGATCGGCAAACTGCTGCTGAAGAAAGTTTGAAAGCTTACAAGGAGGCGAGCGATTGTGGAAATAGTAATCTACTACCTACTCATCCAGTGAGGCTGGGGCTAGCTCTCAACTTCTCTGTGTTTTATTATGAAATCCTCAACTCTCCTGATAGAGCTTGCAAGTTAGCAAAAGCTGCGTTCGATGAAGCTATAGCTGAGCTGGACACACTTAATGAAGATTCATATAAAGATTCTACTTTGATAATGCAGTTGCTTCGTGACAATCTTACATTGTGGACATCGGATATGAGCCCACAGGATGAAAATGAAGATGCAAAATGTGATGAACAGGAATTGCAAGATGTTGATAGCAATGATGGAAATTAGTATTTTTTTCTTCACTGGTTTATAACTTTTTAGAAGGAAACATCTGAATATTGTAAAAATAATCAACCCATTGTTTATATGATCAGATGGTGCATTATATTGGGAAAAAACTTTTCACGGAACGATGAAAGATGTGGATAGCTTCATTCATTAATAATTAGAAAAATCTAACGTGCATCTAATTAACTTGGAAAAGCAATTTGATAGTTTTACATCATCTTTTTGCATATAAACAAGTCCTGACTGCATTTGTTCATATCATCCCCAAGATTTTGTGCATGATTGTTGAATTGTAATTTCCTTTTCTGCGTTTGAGCTATTTTCATGTCTAAAGATATATTTTCTGACAAATTGTCATGGTTTCTCTTTTTGGCGTTTCATTATTATACTTGGTCTTACATAGGTGCTTTGAATCTATTTATTTGTAGAACCATTACCGTACTTAGTGTTGAATCTTTGGTTACTTGATGTATTTTCCATAATATACTTAATACCATTGATATTCAGTTATTGACTTCAGCCAATAAGATGTTCACTTGAGTGGGATTTTTGTTGCAATCGTTTTTTCAACTACGCAATATCACAGGAATTCAGGATCGCCAATTACCATTTTGAAATTAAAGTGCTCTTTAGCGATTTGCTTTTACCTCTTTGCGGTTTAAGATCAATTTTCAAACATTAACAAATCGTGACATGATTTGGTTATAGTTTTCTCTTTTTTTTTGAACAACTTGCTTCACGCATTTTCCATTGTAGCAGTACTATGAAGATCAATGTATGATCTTTTTAAACATTTTCTGGAATAGATATCAGATTGAGTAGATTTTCTTGAGCGAGATGCTTTCCAAAACCGAGATTGTGGACAAAATGGCATTGGTCTTCTACTATAATTCAGAGATACCAACAAGGACCTTTAGACCTTAGGCCATCTACCTATTTTAATATTATTTTGTTTTGTCATGAGTGTCCGGAGGAATATTTCGATATGTCTATGGTGAAAAGCTAATAAGTAATTGATATTGAAAACTGACTTGAGGTGAGAATAGCAAGAAGAACTCTAAACAAGGTTCAAAAAAGTCTAACATTTGATCACCAAAGAGTGTTTTGGCTCACGGTGACGATCGCGGTACAAATGTGAATTTGAATAAAAAATGGTCAAATGCTTTATATCTGTGCAGGGTCAGCAACAAGTGGATGAGTTGACTGATTGAGTTAAATTGAATGACAGATGAGCAGCAGCGGAAAAGACGCACATTTTGAACTGAAATTTACCATGGTCCGGATCAAAAGTTACCGGTTGTTTACTGGTGTTTAGTAAAAAAAACGTAACATATAACTTATTCTGACAAACTAACACTGACATAAACAAAAATGCTGGGATGTCAGGAATAACTGACAAACGGGCCATTTCAATTGGATGAGGTACAAAATCCGAGGGTTTTTTATTTGAGAAAAGCATGAGTTGCCAGTTAGCTATCCAACCGACAAATTTGATTGTGCAAACATAAAACGCGCAACGATCGGTGTGCGTATAGATCAGTGGTGTGGAATGGCAACTCCGGTACCTTGATTTTTTCTTATTCTGCTTTGTGTGTGTGTGGGTGAGTGAATTCGTATTCATTAAAATTTATTTTGGGTTTTACTCGCCTCCCCGATATCTTCATTTTTAATTTTGGGTGCTCTCTTGTTATACCTTTTTTTATAAAGAAATCGCAATAAATATGTACCGGTACCTGTATGTAAATATTATCCTTCACGGAATTCGAACCTAAGTCAGGACGATCAGACATCTGAAAACGGTTGGAATTGGTAATTTTTGAACGTAGATTTATACCCCAAGAGATTCGGAAAAATGCATCCCCGTCGGCGTGTGTTACGACACGCTTGACTTGCAGCTTGTATGTAGGTACTGTGAAATTGCGTTTGGCGATAAGATCGTGGGGCTCGCAGAATGGCAGGAGGAAGGATCAAACTTGAACAATTGCTGAATTCTTTATCAATTTCAACAACTGTTATAGAACATCCAGAGGTATAGTTCCTAACAACAAAGGCGGGTTTAATAAACTATAGTTATACCCGTACCCGGCACTGTATAGCTAAGTTAGGCCTAACTTTGGTGTAGTCGAAAAAACCTTCACCTTGATTTGGGTGTAACTGGTATCTGCACGACAGATCGGGGTTCACCATATGATTAAGTTGTATACTCGGCTTTCCCCTCCCGCAGGATGAAAATCCTATCCTATTAACATACTTGGACAAACTGTGGGAAATAGCCTAATAAAAATTTCGGGAAGCACCCTAGTTTTGTCGTCTCATGAGACCAAAACGGAAAAACGTTTCTTTTCCTTTTTATTAAAAATTTCTTTGAAAATGAACACAAACATGAAACAATTGAAAGACTAATAAGTTTCAAGTACTCTTCCTTCAGCAGTCGCCAACATCTGACAATTGTCAAAAAATTACAGGTATTCACAGTCGAAACCATGCTTCCACATCTGCAAGATTGCAAAGGACTTATTGTTAAGAATCTATTTTTGAAAGGAAAGAAAAAAAAGGATCTTTGGTTGGTTACTGTCGGACATGACAAGGCTGTCAATTTATCACAACTGGGGAAGAGTCTGTCAGTACCTGGTGGATTCAGATTTGCAGATGAGGCAATATTAGAAGAAAAACTTGGAGTGAAGCAAGGTTGTGTCACCCCATTAGCACTGATAAATGACATAAACCATGATGTAAAACTAGTTCTTGATAACGACATTACAAATCTTTCTAAGGGTGAACTTGTCTATTCACATCCATTAGTCAACTCTGCTACAGTTGGAATGTCTCCTGAAAATTTTTTGAAGCTTCTTGAACACACAGGTCACAAGCCAGAATTTGTAAAACTGGAAAAGGGTGAATCAAATTAGAACCGAGCAAGTTTGGACCTGCAGCAATTGGACACACAGAGTCGAAGTATCAGCTCTCTTAATTGGTAGTGGGCATGGCAATCATTCTACATTGCAATATGGACAATTGAAACATCTTACTTCACCAGCTTGTTCCAATATATTAAATTAAGGACCTTGTGTAATCAACAGCATGTATGTACAGAAACCTCCAGTTTTTCTTTCTGTCTTGAAATAATTAGAAATATGATCAAACATTCGGATCACCCCAAATATCTGTGTCAGCAAGGGTCGTCATTAACCACTAGTTTTCAACAACCTAAACATCTATCTGTAATGTCTTTCTATCCTTATACTGGAACAAATTTGAAGTGATCGTGCATTTCTGTAAACCTGCCAGTATGTATCATTTCACATCTGCAAATGAACATTTTACTCATAATATATAGATTCCTGCAGGGTTGGAATAATTTTAACAGCCCTACCCCTGACTTATGTAAATTTGAACTTGCAGTGCATTTGCTCAGGTCCTAGAGTAGCTATTCTGCGAATTGCAATTGGACCCTTCTGAAATCATAGATGACACGGTTTTAAAATATTTTCATTCAACTTAATCTACATTAAATATCAAGCCAATTACAATTCAATATTTACAATCATGCAGGTGGGGTATCATTGTTGATACATAAAAACAAAATTCCTGAATGATGCTTCCCTAAACACAAGCCACAACACCACATTAACGAATGAATTGGATACCTGCCGCAATCTCAACATGTGTGTTGGCTGATTTACCATAGGGTGTCTGTCTGGCAATAATGATCTAACAAGAAAAATTCGCACTAAAATTCAAAAAGGAATGTTATGTATTCACAATTCTGGCTGGGGGTTTCGGGGTGAGCTTTGATGTGCTAATCCAGGAACAAGAGAACAAAGCAGCAATTTGAGAAGGATGCTTCTATCCATGGGTCATGATGAAAATGCTTATCCATGTCCATTCCAAATATGAATCAATGATTCTTCTTTTTTGCATGCCTTTGCAAAGAAGATTGGGTGCCGAACCTTGCTCCACAAGTACTGCATTCAAAAGGTTTCTCTCCTGTAAGATAAATAGTATATTTTACTAAACAATATGACAAAGATAACTTATGACATGCAATCGGAATTCATCGGATACTATTCCATTAGAATTATTGAATTAATGCCTGCTATACATTTTTGTTCGCATGTACTGAATATTTGTAACTGCGGAGATCTTGATAAAAAAAAACTACAGAAGCATTAGAATATCTGCAGAATAAACACATTCATGCGAAAAGTTTCGTACACAATTTTCTAAATAGGAACCTTAAAGCGCCCTAAAATTTTGTGAATAAATGTGCATATTATAGTGAACATGTTTCAGGTAATTATATACAGCTCATATCACCTGTGACAAAAACTTCGAATAGTCATTGAAAGCTCTAGCAGACCTTACATAAAATAGTAAATAATATTGAATGCGTTCTTTTAATCGCTGAAACCATCATACTAATAGCAATCACTAGAAAGGGCATTCATTGTCTTTAGTCCAGACTGTCAATGTTTTATCTCGCGTGTATTAAAACTTGCATTTGTATTAAATTTTACAACAAATTCATTCATACAAGCTTGGAATCTGATAAAATCTTGAGTTGACAAATCGAATTCAAAACTCAAAGTAATTCTTATGATTCAAGTTAATTCACGTCATAAACTAACCTGTGTGTGTTCTCATGTGCCTTTTTAAAACAAAACTCTTATGATTCAAGTTAATTCACGTCATAAACTAACCTGTGTGTGTTCTCATGTGCCTTTTTAAAACAAAATTCCTGTAAAATGATTTTCCACATAATTCACAAGTGTGTGGCTTTACTCCTTGTGCATGAACTGTCTTCGTATGTGCTCTCAATGTATCCTTCGAAATGTATTTCCCACCACAAAGGTCACATACGTGAGTTGGTATTTTTTCCTAAAATTCAGGAGGAAGTTAACTTTCATAAACAATAGTTAATTGCTGTTTTACACATTTTAGTGGCAATATCTTTCTCTAAAACAGGGAGACCAAGCCATCTCCCCCTCTAAAATTCTATATGAAACTAGACCTTGCAACTTTGATGCTAGAGCCGAAAATTATCTGGCAACTATCACCCACACACAGCGCGGCCAACCAAGACGTCAATCAATGTGATGTTTGCTTGAATTTTGCAGTCTTTTAGGCCGTTTTCAAATGATTATATCTGAAAAACGGAGCCTTAAGTACGGAAAGTACGCGGCATAAGTTCTTCATTGACTCCTTGACTATGATTTCACACATGATTCACATTTCGAAAGCTTGTCCCGTAAAATGCCTTATGCATTTAATTATCATCATTTTCAGTACTGCATTTTGATGGAAAATCCAAGATCCCGGAACAAAGAGACTTGAAAGTCTACATTAAAAAATATAAAAAAACAGTTTTCCATCCACATGGCCTTTTAACCAAGATTTTAGATCCCTAGATCTTGTAGCTTTGATGCTAGAGCCATCTATCATAATAATGGATAATAGAAAAAAAAAGTAGAATTTCAATAAGACTTTCGCTGTAGCGAAAGCCTTAAATATAATAAGAGTAATTTTTTTCAAATAATCTGTGCGTAATCACCTTTATTGACGTTGTTTCCAAAATCTCACAAAAATTGAATGCCTTGATAGTGCAACATAATGTGAGGAAATATTTAAGTGTTGTAAAAAAATTATAGATGTGCTGGTTCATACAGGGAATTTTTTTTACTGATGCGTCATTATTCAATCCAGCCCTATATACAAAAAGTTTTTACCTCCTCCGTTTTCTCAATATGAGTTTTCTTATGTCTTTTTAGGTTGAAAGTTGTGCCAAACTCTTTTAAGCATATGTCACATTGATAAAGACTTTTGTCTGAAAAATATTTGGGTAATATTTGTTTGAAAAGTTGTTACAACTAGAGCTGGATTGTCCCAGTCGGGAAGATTTTATTCACACATTTGATCAGGATAAGATTTCAATTTTATTCTGCGGGAAGGGAGAGGACAGCAAAACCATATGGTAATCCACAACTTCTCGTTTGAACACCACTTTCGATTTAGGGGTCAAGGCTTTTGGCTTGACAATTATCTTATTTTTCCTGTGCATATCCCTATCTGTTTGAGGAAGCCACAAGCGCGGCATACGTAAAGCTCCAGTGCAAGGACGATTAAAGATGCGTGCAAAACTGTAAGCGCATTTCCAACACTTTACCGATTGAGCTAGCCAGGCATGAATGAATTGGGTTCGTCGCTGATAGATCACACACAAAGGCATGGTTCATGCTTTACAAAATAGAATTTCTGATTTGGGTTGCTGTGAGTTTGGAGAGTCCGACTTGACAGTACTCTAAACCGACATTTTTGCACTGCGGTCAAATTAGATAACTTATTTGAATAAGACCAGCCACCATGCATAACGAAAAGGTGTATAGGCGAGGCAATTTAAAGTGTGTAGGATGAAAAATAAAACTATGATAATTGATAACTTACTGCCTGTGTGTGTAACCATGTGCCTATTCAATGAGCTTGGTGTTAAATAAACAGCATTGCATATGCCGCAGTATAATTTATTTGACCGATGAACCTTTTGCCTGTGTTTATACAGTGCCTTTCGACTGCCAAAGTATTCATCGCATCCTTGTTCTGCACAGATATATGGAAAGATGTTTTCATGTGCTAGACAGTGATCCAAAAAATCACTAGGAGACCTGAATGTTGCATAACAACCAGGTTCTCCACAAGCAAATCTACTTAATTTAAAAGCCAACTCCTGCTCATCAACATTCTGAGCCACATGTTCAGAAAAGTAGTGAATGCCACATTCCTGTCGAGTTGGGAAAGTCTTTTCACAAATTAAACATGTTTTCCATTTTTTATAGTGCTTGACTGGGTTGAGAATGCTCAGATGTTGACTCCAGTGTCCACTTGCTTCAAAATCTTCAAATCCATATATTCCTTGATCTTCTTCATCATTTTCTTGCAAAGAATCTTCTCGGTCATTTGTATCAATTTCTATAATATTCTGTGGACGATGCTCAAAACGATTTAAATCAAAATCTTCTTCATCATCAATATCTTCGATAATTATAGGAACTCCCTCATCATGACCTTGTGTCTTCTGTTTTGGTATAACAATCTTCAAATATGCTCCTTCAACTTTTCTTGCCTCGTGTACAATTTTCAACAATTGTTCATCGGTGATATCACTCAATTTTATCATTATTCAAATATACAAAGGCTCACAAATATCTTAAAAAAATAATGTTAAATTCAACTGGAACAATATACGATTTCATGGAGAAATACCAGAAATAATGGGGATTGGGGTATCACATATACGTACGACCACCTGAGGCAGAAGAAGACGAAAAGAAAAAATATCGCTTAAAGTGCTACTGCTCAGTTCACAAAGCTGGGCACAATAATGCATTAGCGCATTTTGTTAATAAAAACATTTTTATCTGGGAAAAAACATGTCAAGTAATGTGTGGTAGGTAGGTATGCAGGGTTATCTAAAATTAATATTTTTAATATAATTAATCAGATATATTAGAGCAGCAGGAGTCATGCCCTGTATTCCTACTTGCAGCTGCAATGTTAACAGGCCTGGATTTTGCAAGCTTTTCACACAATTCTACTTTCAAAACAACTTTTGAATAATCAATATTTTCAGGAATAATCATATTTTCCTCCTTCTTCAATTCCTCTATCTCTTCATTTTGTCTACAGGAGACTTTCTCATATAGGGAGAGAGTTTCTAATCTTTCTTGTAGTAAAACATTGTTAATAATCATTTTCATTTCTGTTGGAAATGATGTATAGATTTTTATTGGTTCTACACCCACATAATGCGAAAGCAGATCAAACGCTGAAAGTGTGCCTCTGTTTTTTGCAATTCTTTCAACATTTATTATGTTGCCCCAATCTTTTCTTTTCATTTTGATATTTTTTAGAAAATGTTCTGCTTCCTTCAGAGTATGCAAAGTTTTCTCAGTTCGAATCTTTCTATCTTCACACACACACCCTGCCTTCTTCGTAGGCTTTCAAAGTTAGCCTTGCATCCGCATTGTCTGGTCTTAATGTTAAACGAAATTCTGCTCGGCTTGTAAACATTCTGTATGGTTCAGTTGTACCAAGACTTGTTAAATCATCAATCAACACACCAATGTATCCATCTGATCTGTTGACATAAAAATAGGGTTTGTTTTGTGATTTTCTTGCAGCATTAATGCCCGCAATTATACCTTGTGCAGCAGCTTCTTCATAACCTGTAGTTCCATTAATCTGTCCAGCAAAAAATAGGCCACCGACTTTTTTAGTTTCTAATGCAGGCGTAACTTGTCTTGGGTCCATGTAATCATATTCAACTCCATATCCAAACTGTGTGATTTCAGCATTTTCCAGACCATCTATCGATCTTACTGCTTCAATCTGATACTCCTCAGGCATGGTACAGGAAAAACCTTGTAGGTAAATTGTTTTTGTATCAAGTTCCTCAGGTTCAATCCACAGGATGTGGGTTCTGTTTGGAAATTTGAATAAGCTTTGACTCGATTGATGGGCAATATCTAGGTCCATTTATTTCTTCATTAACATGCGAGTTGAGATGTAAAGTTTTGTGAACAATATCCTTGACTCTTGGGGATGTGCCCAACTGTGTAACAATCAATTTGATCTTCAGGTCGTATCCAAACATTATCGTTCATAAATGAAAAAGGATGAGAAAACGAATCAGGTTTCCATACAGTGAAAGGCTTGTAGTTCACAGAGCTTGCAAGCAGTCTGGGAGGTGTTCCAGTTTTTAATCTCCCCATAACGAAACCCAAATTTTCAATTGTCTCTGCCAGTTTTACTGCAGGTGCATTACCTTTGCGGCCCGCCGGAATACGATTCAGGCCAATATTTATTTGTCCTCGAAGAAACGTTCCTGCAGTGAGTACAACACATGAGCTGAAGATTTTCTCACCTGTATCTAAAATGACACCAGAGCATTTTACACAATTTCTTGCTTCACTGGCACCATCAATTATCAAATCATCGACTCCACTTTCTCTCACTGTCAACCTGTCCATGTTAAGCATTTCGTGTTGCATGTACTTTTTGTACATACTACGATCAATTTGTGCACGTGGACCCCATACCGCTGGTCCTCTGGTTCTATTCAAAACTTTGTAATGGATACCTGATTTATCACAAATACGTCCACAAACACCATCTAGAGCATCAATTTCTTTCATCAAATGTCCCTTACCAATCCCGCCGAAAGATGGATTGCATGACATCTCTCCAATCGTGGAAATCTTGTGAGTGAGTAGTAATGTTGAACAACCTATTCGGGCCGAAGCATGAGCAGCTTCACAACCAGCATGACCTCCACCCACAACAATGACATCGTATTTGATAGTACCACCCGATGAAAAGGATTTACATAAAAAATGATAAAAACTTTTCAATGATCCAAAAACAGCCCTCTTGCTCGATATCATTTTTTAAATAATTACTGATTAGATTATAACTATAAATCTGCTGACAGGCTTTGCCAACAATATGTTGGATAATCAAAAAAAGGATAAGGGATATCTACATGAAGCTGAAGGTAAGCAAGCTCGAGAGACAGTATTGGAAGATATTCCCCCAAACCATCTATCTGTTTGACTTCATTCGACTAATAACAATGATTTGCTGTTGCTTTTGGGGGTAGAGATTTCATAAAATCTTGTACATGCATTTGCCATGGTTTCCATGCACAAAGGCTATACTGCATAGAGAGTGGTAAAGCGAATGAGGAAGAGTGATTTAACGCAGCGGTTCATATGCTATAGTTTCGACCCTGAGAAAAAAGGTGCTACCACTTTGAAAATTCGTTTTTACATTAATTATCAACTCATTCCAGTACAATTTTCACTCGCTTCATGATTATTTCTGTAGTCTTCGGTCGATTCGGTAGATAGGGTATAGTAACCAAGCTGAGACTACACATTTTAATACTTTTTTGAAATATACCGTAGCCACATTGAAATCATAATTTCAAGTTGCATATCAATGTTGTGATATACTGTATATGAGCCTATATAATCAGCCAAATAAAAACCATGAATTTCAATACCAGATTATGGTATTCATTCATACACACAGGTACATATTATACAATAATGAATATAAAATACCGTACACAATAAGAATAAAAAAGTAATGGAAATGTTAACGTTAAGTATATTGAGTAGATCACGATAGGGATCGTCACTCAGCGCCCCAGTGTTGTTTTGAGTTGTACATCCATCCCGTTCATGGTAGGTAGGTGTTTATTATTATAATAATACAGATATTATTTATTTTTTTTTTTGAACACCCATAATTTAGGCATGATAAATACAAATTATAAGATAATAATAAAAAAAATAGTTACTATTTTTGTTCAGTATTCCAGGTTTGTTTTTCCATTATTCAGTTTTTAATCCCGTTTTTCCATCATTTGATTCCAATTTGTCGATGATCATGTTATTTACATACAATCAATTATTAAGCATTCAATAAAAAGAAAAATTTACAAAATTAATTACTGCAATATATATTCTATATATTACAACTAAAAGATATTGAACAGTAATTTAGAAGTAGCACATTACAAATAGTTTAACTCTTTAATAAACTTTTTCTCTATTCTATTTTTTTCAATGTTTTTTCTTGATTGTAGTGAGGTTCTTATTTGTTTAATTACATTTTCCACTTTGGGAAGTTTGTCAGAAAAAATATACATATTTCTTTCTATCCAAATTTTGTAACGTGTGATTGAAAGAATTAAAACTATTATTGAACTTTCAATCTGAGATATCTTCATATAATTGAAGTCAAATAAAATACACGTTGAATAGTTACAAACAATATTACAAGGTATAATACAGATATTATTTTACAGTTCATTTAACAAAATATTATATGTAATACAACACGTCAACAGACTTCGTGTCACTCCCGCCCTAAGAAGTAAGTGCTGCACTTCCTTCCCAATTGCATTTTTTGTTACCCCGCTTTTTAGTTTCCAGCCTTCCATACCTTCCCGCCGTTTAGTGTGCAATTTCCCGCTTTCATGTCGTTTAGCGTGGCCCAACGGTACGTGCGTGAGAAATTGTTTTTTAAAACATATTAGACTGTTAAATGCGATAGACCCTCGTAACGTTAATACTTTAAATACAGAGGAGGGCTTATTATTGTTATTGGTAATATTTAAAGTATCTCAGAAAAACTATATAAATCACAGTTAACATTTGCACTTAATCCTGTTTCTAATCAATAGAGTAGTGAATGATTCTCCATTTTTTCAAGTGTGTCCTTACACTCTTTAACATGTATAAAAATTCCTTAATTATTTTGGGTATTTCGAGGCATTTAGCTTTTAAAGTGAGAGTTTTTATTCAATTTATACAAAAATTATAGCGAGCTTCCGGCGCGCAGATGCGTTTTTCTGTTCGATAGTGTTTATTTTGCTCCTAAAACATGCATTTTTGTTTCGTTCTCAAACAAAATTCGTGCGCGCGAATCTGGCGCGCTAATCTTTTTTTTAATTCGAAAAAAATGTGGCCTTCTCTAAATTGGTATATTCGGGAGGTGCTCCCTACGCAATTGTGAATTTTTAATAAAAAACAGCTCAAAGCACATCGGCCATGCTAACGATATATTAGGAAACTACACCGTGGCTTTTATTATTATGAATGTTGCATATCTTGTCGATTTTAATTTAGCTATCACTACTTTCGTTATTACAAAAAAATACATTTATATTATGACGTCATAAATCATCGGACTATATGTATTTCCCCCAATCACAACGGCAAGTTTCACGCCAATGCAATAAAACCGATATACGAAATAGCTCATTTAATCAGCTCAATTGAATCACTTGCATTTTTATTGCCATTCCTGCGCAGCTTTAAATCATTGTAAAATTGCCCTTCAGTTCCATAAATTCTTTGATAGACAAAATTTATATTATCAGCTGCCCGTTTTGAAACGGCATAGATGTTAAATGAAAATATTTTTTTGAATTTATTCGAGAAAAATAAGGTGTAATGCGAAAGTACGAAAACGAGTACGGTACGGTACGAAATAAATATCGAACTACGTACCGTACCGCAGTGCTTCTTAAACTTTTTTAGTTTTGTTGACCCCTAGCATCTATCTCCAAATTTCATTCACGCTTGTCTCATGATATGATAAAACTATCTCGTCTATATATAACAGCACAAAATAACTTAGGTTGTTTCGATTTTTGTTAAGATCAACTCAAGCTAAGTTTTACCATTGCAAATCTTTAATTTCTTGAGTCCAGAGATATAAAGCACAAAAAAACAGTCACAAAATTTTGTACTTATACACTCAGTGCAAACCAACTTCTCTATCACAATAAGTAAAAAAACACCAAAAAGCAACAGTTCAGTGTTTGATTTACTGCAGGAAATTGTTTACTAGTGACTAGGATGCTCCTGAACTTTCGCAACTAGTTTTTCAAATTGTGGATGAATCAGTCCTTCTATTACAGAATACCACCCTTATCGATGAGTCACACATTTCAGTGCATTTCTCTTTTTAGTTTTCAGTTCCACTAGGCATGAAAATCCTTTTTTTGACAAGTAAGTAGTCGGCATGAGCACCAATCTCTGCAAGGCTTTTAAAGCAATCGTCTTATACTCTTAGCAATCTGACCCAATAAACGCCATAATACGGATGTGTTTTGAAGAACGATTTTTGAGAAAAATCAACTATGGCCACGGCAAAGAAAAAGAGACAAGCTAGAAATGAAGTTTAAATCATGGTAACATTGCGTCATTTTTTCGGAATACCCTCGAAGTATTCAATCAAAAGTGTCTGATTATAATCGAAGAGTTTTTGCTCGAATATTCTGACTGCTTATAAAATTTTCCTTCAACACCACTGGCGCTCTTGCGACGCTGAACCTGGCGTTCTATTTACATCAGTGCCTATGTATCGCTGACGTGTCTGTCTTCACAATATGCTATTCTGTGTTCTCGCGGCTCCGAATCTGAGCTCTGAAGTTGTCAGGCTTGTTTTGTGAGATGGGCTGGTCTCCCCAGGTCGTTTCTCTATTCAGTACTGGTAGGGTACCGGTACCGGGTGAAATATGATATATTGAAGTAGGGTAATGAAATAACTAATCTTTGATACCGGTACGGTAACCATACAGCATAACCGTACCTGTTCTCGTTTTCAACACCGCACATGCGATGTGTGGGCTGTCGCTGTTCAGGCTATGTAGCAATCAACGAAAAAACGCGCGTCTCCCTCCCACCGCCGAAATTAGGCATTTTTCAAGGCACGATTTAGGTGCTCTCTTAAAACCCTAAAACTAGGCACTTTCGAAATCGGCAGATTTCGCTTGAAATTTACCGTTATTCTTTCTCAATACTGGTACAGTACAGTGTACCAATACCGGTACTGAATAGCTACCAGAAAACTGGGGTCTAGTGAAGTTTAGTACCATATTTCCGAATGTCATTAAAATAAAAACTGGCAGAATATTCTCATCCTAACTAGGGGGCGCCAATGCTGCAAGTATCGGGCATTGTCTCCCGGGTTAGGATGAGTCGTTTCCAACATGGAAATATTTATGATAGTCGGATATATGGTACTAAACTTCATGAGACCCGAAAACTGTATGGTACCGGTACCAGGGTAACGTTACGTCTCCTGATCTTGTAAATAAAAATGAAGAAGTTGTGAGCGCTTTTTCACCCTCAAAAATGCTGGAACGTGGCTTTTTTGATAAGCAGTGATTATGGGTCTAGTGAAGTTCAGTACCATATTCCTGAATGTCATCAAAATAAAAACTGGCACAATATTCTCATCCTAACTAGGAGGCGCCAATGCTGCAAGTATCTGGCATTGTCTCGCGGGTTAGGATGAGTCGCTTCCAACATGGGAAATTTTATGATAATCGGATATATGATACCGTACTAAACTTCATGAGACCTGTGATTATAATATAACATTAGACATAGAGATAGTTTATTTCGACACCTCTGTCGACACAAAACGCATTACAGATATAGATATAACATTACAGAGTTACCAGGGAAGCAAACAAAACCTAAAAGAAAATTTAAAAATGTGCCACGGAATAAGTTTCAATGGAACATTTGAAGAAAGTAACACACGTCTGCTTACCTTACTTACTTTATCACTATCTTTGACAGCAATTGTTGGAGGATTTAAAATTATGAAGAAAATACTTTTTATATTATATTATCAATATTTTTTACCTCCTTTAAACAAGAAATTCAATAATCCGGAAAACCCATTTCAATGAAAATATGAAATGGGGCAAAGGAACTAGACTGCAGAGCAAGCTGCTTTCACCCAAGGTTTTGGGAGAGACGGTCCTCTCGGAAAGATTGTGTAATTTTACCGTTTGACAAAAATTTATCCGAAATTATTATTGCGCATTTGGCGTGGTATCACATATTAAAGTTGACCTGTAATACAGAGTCTCATACCGTTGGTAGTGTCGGACTCAAAATGGTGTATTTATACATCACTGATAATCTAAGTGCAAAAAAAAGACTTTAAACCCATCGCACACTTAACACTCCTTAACTTTTTCCCTAGTGCTCTTCATTTTCTGAAATTTTTGGCACATTATCCCATCCTATCTGATGTTCATTGTCTTAAAGGGCAGACTTCTTTTTTGTCATTCTGCTGTTCTTTGGACTAAATACAAAATGTCTCTTCGTTGACCCCAAATATAAGTATCGCAAGCATCACAAGGTTTGGAGTAAACTACACATTTCCTCTTCTTGGAATCGATACAATCTTTTACTGTAGGCCTAATTAATGTCTGTCCAGTTTTATATTGAGACACAACGCTAGCCCTATATAAACTTCAAGAATACATTTGATCTTCTTGCTTCCCATGTTAACAGATTAAAAAAAGTCACTTTTGACGTGTTTTTCATGATATTTGATAACATAACTAAATTTCGTGCCAGTTTGGAAACAATAGATATTTATCATACTATTTCGCGGTCAACAAGGCTATCAATATTACATAGTAGCCCCCACATTCCGCAGATTTTGTGAAGAAGATTAAGCAGCTTCTCTAGCTTGAAGCTTCATATACTCATTTTCTTTATTATTCTTATGCTCAGGTATCCAGGTGCTTTGTTGGTGTATGTTTGATTATGCGAAATCGACATTTATTGCAATATCATGTTCTACCACTCAGTTATTGATATTTTTTAGTGAAATTAGCTTTATACAAGACTGGAGGCAACACCTAGAAAAAACAACGAATGCCCGGCCCCTCAAGTAGTGGATGCATTTTTTAACTTAGAGCAACTGTTGATGACATTCAATTGTTAATATTCAAACCTGGGTAAACCCCGAATCTTTCAGACTTCAGCTTCAAAGTACTTGGTACTCGACGCGGAGTCAGAAAACATAAAAAATAGGCTATATTCGATCAGAGTCCGAGTACTCATCCATTCCTAACAGATATGTTGTGTCAGAGTTGTCTGGAGTGACGTCGTGGTACTTGCCCATTCCTAACAGATATGTGTGTCGTAGTCACCTGAAAGGTTTTGTTCTCTATTGCTTTTACAATATGATGTACAGTATACCATGTCATTACTGAAATTTCTATCATCAGATCATATTAATATATTATTATATAACGAAATAATGACAACATACCAAGAGTATATCCAACAAAATGAAGATAGAGATGGAATTCGATGGAGCTGGAATGTTTGGCCATCATCAAGGTTAGAAGCTACAAGAATTGTCGTTCCAGTTGCATCACTTTTCACTCCATTGAAAGAACGCCCTGATCTGCCACCCATACAATATGAACCAGTTTGTTGCCACAGACAAACTTGCAGAGCTGTACTGAATCCACTTTGGTAAGTTATGTTCATCAAAATTTGACATTATTTATTATTTTTTTCATAATTAAGTGTGAATATAAGGTGGGAATGTCTTTGTTTGTTTATTATATAACTTCTGATTCAAATATTCGATTCGGGAAAATTATTCAATTGGTTACCAAAGAAAGACATTCGATTTTGGCCACCCCTATCACAAACCTGTCAAATCAATCGTAAATGCAAATAAAAGTCAATACTCTTGGACGAGAGTCAATAGTATATACTTATTACGATTAGCACAATTGGGATAAATAAACAGGTATGTTTTATTTCTTGTCGGTTTCTTGTCAACCAGCTTTAGAAGTTCAATCATTGACTTTAGTCATGTTACCATATATTTTATAGAAATTTTATAAAAAGTGATGCTATTGGGCAGCGGTCTGCTCAATATTTCAAAAATGAATAAAACGCAGATTCGCTTCTCAAAACGTTAATTTACTACGAAATATTAGTTTATGCATTTTATGAACTTCGAGCTACGATTGATGACATTCAACTTTCAATATTCAAACCCACAATTTGCAAGTTTACTGCATGTTTTGGCAATGCCTTTTTTGTTTACGCAACAATGTGTTTTGTGTCTGCGTCACAGAAATTACATGCCGAGGAGTCGCAAATTTACAGTGATACATATATATATCTTATCCGGATAAGATTATAAATCCCGGGTTTGTCAGACTTTCTCTGCAAGGTAGTTGGTACTTTTCGTTTTCACAGTGGACTCTGCCTCTAGTCCAAGTCAGAAAAATAGACCGGATTCAACTCAAATCTGTGTCCAGAGTACTCGCCCATCCCTAATAGCCGATCAGTTTCTATAAATGTATACATAGTTGCAGTGTCTGTGATGAAGCCTTTATGCAGCTTTCATCAACTGGTCACTGTATGCCTTTTTAGTAAACCCTGTGTAATTTCTTTTGGAATTTTTTGTTGAAAAGTATTGACTGTTATTTTCTCTTTTGTTTAGCCAAGTTGATTACAGAAGCAAAATATGGACATGCAATTTTTGTTATCAACGGAATCCAGTAAGTTATCTTTTTTCAACTAATATTTTTTAATTTTTAATTTCTTGTATTATGCTGTAGGGATGGACCGAGTCCACCAAGACCGTCGGACACCGGCCGAGTACACAGAGTGTCAAGGCGCTATTAACTAATTTAATAATAGGGGAACCGTCTCTCGAACGGCTGCATAAAACCATCCGGTAAGTGCGCTGTTTGAAAAATCTACCTCCCTGCTCCATATTTAATGCAAAAGAAACCTCCATGCCTCATATGAATGCCAAAAGTTGGCAATGACATTTTGTTTTTCACGTAGCCTTTCAATTGTTGACTATATACGTCGGAAATATCTTCAAGATATAACAAATGATATATATACATACATTACATAAATTTTGGCTACAATGGTCTTGTCGAGAAATAAAACAGATTTATTTGCCTGAATTTTAATGAATATAATATGGTATATCGTTGTGATATCAAAATAAATCGTCACTATTTTGCAGACTATTGAGTTTATCCTTTGACCTCCGTGCATTTATGTTTTTACTCGCGGACCTGTCAATATAAATCGTTTGCACCGAGATATTGAAAATATATTTTGATGACTCACGACAATCACGAATGCATTTATTTGGCCGGGCGTGAATTTCAAATGTAAATACTAGGTGAACAAGCTTGGACAAGATTAGATAATATATACGCGTTACAATTAGCACAATCGTGTCAGTAATTGTTTTATCTCTTATCTTTGCTTGTTCAATTATCAATTACTTAATTATATTTTATAGAAAGTAATACAATTGGGTGTTATTCTATTCAACATTTTAAAGATAAATGAAAACTTAGATCCGCAGACATTAATGTAATTCGAAATATTAGTCGACATATTTTATGAACTAACTTCAAAACAACGATCGATAACATTCAATTGTGAATATTCAAACCGGCGTTTTGCAAGTGTACTCCGGTTTCTGCCCTTGCCTTTTTCGGTAATGCTACAATGTGTTTTGTGCAGGAAATAACCTGATAGGGAGTCAAGAATATACTGTGATAGATACATATTTATGAGCTTATAATTCCTTGGTTTGTTAGAATTTGGCTGCGATGTAGTTGGGGGACTCCTCGTCTTACGGGGACTCCTCGCCGAGACTGAATCTGAGTCCGAGTACTCGTCCATCCCTATTATAGTGTTATAACCGTAGGTTACATCCTAAAATACGCGTGGGTTATTTTAAATTTGTATTATCTGAATGTCTTAAAAATTGCTGGGAGTGTATCTAGTTATTTGTTTCAATTCCATTTTTTGTTATTATCTTGAGCAATGCGGCTTAAACTAATTTTGCAAGTTTGAACGTCCTATCTCGTACACATAATTACCTTCAGGACATGATAATGTCATGTGAACTGGTTGTGAACTACTACACCCCTCAAATATTCATATGTGTAACTTCCGTTGGGTGTTGAAATTAACAATGAAAGTTTCGTGAACAGGTGCCAGTGTAACGAAATCTTGTTTTCCTTCGGATGTCATATCGGATGTTCATCTCCATTTTTAGGATAGACAAAAAGCTTCAAAAATCATCAAAACTGCTATTTCATAGCAGTGTTGAGGATTTTGAACCTTTATGTATAGTTTGGTTGCTACAATACTCTCAAAAAAACCTTTTTTAATCTAGATATTATCATGAAATATTATTAATGTGCCAAATTTTCTTCTGTTAGAATCAATTTACTTTTGGATCCTGAGTAGCAGACTAGCTGCCATTCTGGAAGCCCCAGGTGCCTTTTAATATTATCAATCATTTTACATCCCGCAAAAATATTCTTGCAATTTTATTATTAATATGTGAAACATAAATGTAATTGTAATTAATTAAATTTTTTGTTTATGACAGTTTCCAGCAAGTTATGCAGCCATAACTGAAAGTCACCAGCCTGCAGAACTGATTCCGCAGTTTACAACATTGGAATATCAAATTCGGGCACCTCTCCCAGTCGGACCTGTATTTTTATTTGTATTAGATACATGCATGGATGAAGAGGACTTGCAGGTAGAGAATCGTTTGTTGAATGTAATGCTATCTTCGGGTCATCTTAACTAGTTGACTTAAGGAGTGTGACCTCTTTGAATAACCAAAAATATTCAGACTTATAGTATTTAATATGATCTCTATTGTCACTCAATAATTACAAAGTAATCATTGGCTAGACGAATGCTAATGACAAGCCTTTACAGTATATTTGAGTGGATTTCCCTTTGCAAGGCCCTCTAGGAAATCCCATCTATAGATGACCCAGATTAGTGTCGTTGGAAAGACATTCGATTTGCATGTTGTGCATGCTTCACAAGCATATTCACAACCTGCGATGCCATCCGAATACCCACTTTAATAATATTGTTCCTAAATTTTGTTCTTGTAAATTTATTCAGGCAATGAAAGAATCTTTACAAATGTCCCTCAGTCTTTTACCAAACAATGCAATTATAGGATTAATAACTTATGGAAGAATGGTTCAAGTGCATGAACTTGGAACGGAAGGAATATCAAAAAGTTATGTTTTCAGAGGAACTAAAGATCTTAGTGCCAAACAAATTCAGGTAGGTGCTGTTATCTGCCACAATCCACTGTCTTGTCATTTTTATAAAAAAAAAAATGAGGATAAAAATATACAAGAAGATCTTACTTAATTAAAACATTTCTTCAACCAATTATGAAAAGTAAGTGTGATAATGAATTGAGTAGGTAGGACCATTTAGACTTGAAGTGTTTACCTTTTGTTGTTCTTGGGTTGTTGATCATAGTTTATATGTCTGGGTTTTGAGGGTCCGGTCCACCTCTTTTGAGGGCAAAAAATGCTTGTAGATGTAGAATGTTTAATAAAATTTGACTCATGCAGCTACCATGGCTACTTTTAATCTTTATTTCGATATTTTGTTTCTGATAAAAGAACACAACACTGGGAAGTTTCGGTATTCTGTATATCATTTCCTCTGTCGCAAATTCGGATCACTCATTTTCAAAGATGTCGCAGTAGCTTTTATTAGCGTAGGATTCCTTTTTTACCCTTGATATGTGGTTTACAATGGCAAAGAATTTAAATTTGATATGATTGCAAAATATCGCAAAAACAGAAGTTCAGAAAAAACGTGATTCCATCTAAATCTTGCGATGATTAAAACAATGTTATACTTATTTTTTCGAATTTTCGTGGGGCAGTGAATTAGACATTGTCACAAAATTTCATGAAATAATAACAGTATTGAGATTTAACAATATTTCCATTTACACCTTGAGCTTATCATTTTTACCAAATGAGCATCAAGAAAACAAACTATCAGAAACAAAATTTACTGTGAGACATATTCGCTCTCTTATCTCCTTAGTTAGCTGATATTGTCCATACTCGCTCACTCTCATGTATCGATGTCTGACGAATATGAGAGAAAAATATTTCTTAAAGAAACAGGTATGTACACATGCGACTGGTGCGACTTGAGCAGTATTTGATAAAATGGGTTTATTCTATTATCACAATCACCTGGCTGACCTGAATATCCCACCCTGTTCCCGCTTATTGTCAATTTGGGATTTAATCATTGTTTTTTCTTAATATTTACTGATAATTCAAAGGTTTTCAGCTTGTGTTGTGTGTTTAGTCGTAATTGCTGTCTTTTGCGACTTTTATTCAAAGTGCCATATGCACAACAGGAAAGCAATATAGAAAAATGAGTGTTACCGTTTTTTAAAAAATTATTTTGGGACCCCCCTCTAAAGATGATTTGTTCTGCAGGAAATGCTTGGTTTGAACAAGGTTTCTGGAGCTCCAGCACCTAAAGTTGGTGCACCAGGTCAACCCAATCAACCTCAGAATAACACTACACCTGTGAATAGGTGAGTATTTGACTGGACCTTTCGTGTCCTTTTCGTTGTGAGAAAGTCTAGCCTGCTTTAACCTGAAGTGAACTTCTGTAAAAATATAATATTCCGCTTTTTAATTTATATCACAAATATTATGGAGGTGGTAAGACTATTATAGATTTTAGACTCTTCTTGAGTGTTCTGCAGTAATAAAAATGAAAAAAGCTCGGAAGTTATTCACAATGGTACGACTTGAGGACTGAGGAAAATGTCATAGGAGTTTTGGACACCTCCAGGAAAATAGCATTCTGTCAATTTGGTCTTTAGTTAACAAACTTATATTGTACTTGATGTTAATATGGTAAATTTTGAAGCATTCACACAAAACAACTGCCATTCTGCCACATTGTGAAGTATTATGATAAAATATTATCCATAGATGTTAATCGTGAATTTGTCATATTTTATTAAATCAATTATAGGATAAATGTCTGTTTTCAGGTTTTTGCAGCCGCTCCACAAATGCGATATGTATGTGACAGATTTATTGGGTGAATTACAACGAGATCCATGGCCTGTACCACAAGGGAAACGACCACTTAGGTCTGTTGGAACAGCTCTTGCTATTGCTGTAGGCCTTCTGGAGGTAATTTCTAGAATTTTATTGAATATCATGATTATATTTTCATCACCTTTCTACTGTATGTTTGTAGGTTTCTAGCCTTTTTGGAGAAAGAAACCTCGAAAAATATTATTGAAATTAAGTCTAAAAGCTGTTTAGTTGACGAGCATGAGTGAATATAGAATATATTATGATCACCAATTGATATTTTTTTCAATTTTTTTTTCAGAATGCATTCAAAATACTAAAATGTTCGATAATGGTTATCACTAATGACTTTCAGATCAGTTGCTTTCTGACTGTTATTTTTGACCCTTCATTAAATTTTCAGGCTGTGAAGATGTTTTTATCGTAATTTAAATCTAATTACTGGGATAAAAATTTTTACTGGCTTGGGATTTTAAGATTTATTTTAATCTAAATTGTAATTTTAAAACCAATGATATACAAGTCTTATTGAAAAAAGTGTTCAGTTCATTTTGAAAAAGTCAGGTATTTGATAATGCTCAGATCTATTCATTGATAATTCAAGTTTGATGAGTTTCATTGCCTTGAAGATTTCTGCCATTTTGTTTATAATTAATGAACAAATCTTTTTTAGTGTTCCTTTCCTAATGTGCCCTCGCGTGTTATGCTATTCATGGGTGGTCCTGGCACCCAAGGACCAGGCATGATTGTAGATGATAGTTTGGAACATACAATAAGATCTTGGTATGATGTTGAGAAGGACAATGCACCTCACATGAAAAAAGCGATTAAGGTGATAAAGATGAGGATATACTTTAAAATGTTGAATTTTATAATAAATGTTTTTTTCATTATGCCAGTTCTTTGTTGTGGACTGCAATTAATTTTTGTCATGTTTCTTTTACATAGATGCATGTAGGCTATACCTCCAAAATCTGTGGTGATCCTCAGTTAAACTATATATAGTATGACATTCATCCTATTGTTTTTCTGGTGACACGTTTGAATAAGTTGTTCTCAAAGGCCTTATAAAAGAAACCATTCAAATGCAAGTGCAGTGTTTGTGTATTGATGAATTGTTTCATTTATCCCAAGAAGTGCTGGGTAATTCAATTTGACGATTCAAATCGCATAAGTGATTCGATTTGATTCAGTGATAAGATTAAAAACTTGCAAAATTAGGTGCGATTTTCATGTTTTGATGGCAGAAAATCAGAAATTGAAATGCGGGCACATTACCTCTCCCCAGTCACAAAGATTGTTAAAACAAATTTTGTTAAATAAGACTCATATGATGGATCGTGCCATCTAAGTGTGATACAACTGTGGTTCATGTTTGACCAAATTAAATATCTGAATTAGTTACAACATAATTATTTGCTACATAAGACTTTTCACATACATAAGACTTGTTTTTATATATTTCAGCATTATGAATCTCTTGCCACGAGAGCGTCAAAGAGTGGTCATATAATTGATATTTATTCTTGTGCTCTGGATCAAACTGGGTTGCATGAATTAAAATGTTGCCCAAATTATACTGGGTAAGATGGTTTTATAATCATGTTTGCTTGTAGACTTGTTTCCTGTTGATGCCAAGTTTGGATTCAAAATTTGAACATATTCGAACTCATGCCTGATTCTGGGGATTCTAATATTTATTTTGTGACTTCTGACTTTATTAGTAAAATTTCATCCAAATTCTCAACATATTTGACTTCAAAGATTCTATGTGAGACGCCGCTGCGGCCACATTAAGAATATTTTAGGATGACTATAGCATGAAATAAAAATTAGCGAATATCTCCCAGCTCTCATTTGAAAGCTTTTTAGTGTAGTTCCAAGTTAGTGTGGTGTAGATTGGTCACTACAAGCTAATATTTCAAACTACTACTATATAGCAAATATTCTTAATTCAATGTTTTCTAACTGGTATCATTTCTACTTTATAGCGGAATCATGGTGATGGGAGATTCTTTCAATACCTCACTATTCAAACAAACATTTCAGAAAGTTTTTTCGAAAGATAGTAAAGGAGAATTTAACATGGCTTTTGGTGCAACATTTGAAGTCAAGGTGAGATTTTAGCTGGAAAAGATGAAATGTATTGGTTGAAATGAATGCAATCAAATTTTATATTTGTGGTTTAGTTTATGCACTCTTATCCATTTTTTAAACCATTTTCTATTTTATTAGACTTCCAGGGAAGTAAAAGTTGGTGGTATTATTGGTCCTTGTACAAGTCTGAATATTAAAAGTCAATGTGTATCGGAAAATGAAATTGGTATTGGTGGAACCTCTCAGTGGAAATTGTGTGGACTTGACTCATCAACGACCTTAGCTGTTTATTTTGAAATTGTTAACCAGGTAAGCAGCGACATATTTAAAAAATTTGAAACAGTTGAGGGGTTGCAAAATTTGAAATTTTTTCCGGGTCAAATTATTATGCGTTATTATTACATGTCGGCAAATTGGAGGCGTCAAAATTTTTGGAAGTTGAGATTACTGGGCCAGAATTGGTTAAGTATAATATGTTATGTGCGCGGCGCGCTCCGGATGCACATGATTAATTTTGGGTTTTTCTAAGTTTTGAAGCGTTTGACGGCTAATTTTGTGATTTTCGTAGCCGTTAAATAAAGTCGTTAAATTTGATGATTTGGGCACATGCCTAACGCATTTCTGTGATTCGATGTGATTCTACAGATTTTCTTAATCCATTAACTGAAAAAGTGATTTTGTGCCTGTGGTATGTGACTCTATTAATTAATGCTATGCCATACCGAATGAAATATTTTGTTCAGTTTGCATAGAGTAGGTATATTTGTTTTGCTTGAGTCACTCATATCTCTGAGGTATGTACTCTGCGCAAGTTATTTTGTGTTGGATTAAGCACAAGTTCTTATTGAATTTTTTCGTTAAATTCCTGCTTTGTACTCGTTAAATTAAATTAAGCATATTTCATTTGTAGAATTTTTTCAATAAATCACAAATTTATTGTTGCATTGGCATGATTCACTGTGTATTAAAACACCCTAGGACAAAATAAGTCTCTTTTATTGTTATGGAATTTAGTGATGTGTAAATTTACATTGGGTCGTTACCCCTTTAGTACACTTGACGCAGGCTGTTAATGCTCATAAACAAACAAACAATAGTGACCTGTGTTAGCTGACTATTAAACTTTGATCTTAATAGTCCAAAGTTCTATCTTGTAAGTTTGGTTCAGAGGGCAGACTGACAACATTTGTTTTGAATGCCACATCGTGGTTTAAAATTAATAACACTGCTTTATTATAAGGTAATGATCTCAATTCTTGAAGCTCTTTCTCGTTATCTTTTCTCTATTGTGGCAAGATAGCAAGAGCATTGTTTTAATTTACATATAATATATGAAATATAAATTAAAATATATTCTAATTTTTGAAATTTTATTTGTGGCGATTCTAGTAAGTGAAATGAAAAAATATGAATATCTATGTTGTTTGGACAGATGTGCAAAATTTTGGATGTAAAATACATGTTGAATAGTTTAAAAAAAACAAATATAAACAGGGTGTATGCTTATTTCTCTGATATTATTAAGTTCATTACTTTTTATCGTGATATGGAAACAAATTTTTTTGTACAAACTATTTGCAACTGTTCATATTATTCCAGCACAATACGCCAATACCACAAGGTGGAAGAGGAACAGTTCAATTTATAACAAATTATATTCATTCGAGTGGTCAACGTCGTATTCGTGTAACAACAATAGCACGCAGGTATGGTTTTATATGTTTCATTTTGGTAGGTCTTCAATTGCAGAAGTATTGTTTGTTGTTTTGTCTTTGTGTTGGCCCAAAATTGTAGAATGTCAGCTGCTCTGCTACTCAGACGCTCGAAGAAAATTGGTTTCATCGGAAGAAAATTTGCAAGTGGTGATATTTTATGGTATATCCCCTGCTATAGGTTTAAAATATTTTTTTTCAAGTTTCTGTTAGCAAGCAAACTCTGAACTGTGCAGAAAGTTTCTAAGTCAAAAAATTTTGAATCTTTTTGGACACAAGAAGAACAAGGATACCTACTACCTTGTGTTGGCCACAACAGTAATCTGTGGTGGGCTGAGCCGGTGAATGTTGGATTTCCAGTTATCCTATAGAACTTTTTAATATAAATATTCAAGACAGTAATAAGCATCTTTTGCATTCACTGGTGTATCTTAGTTGTTCTGTGGTATAAATAGGCCTTATGGTAAAAAACACCTTTATAATTAGTATCCATCATTCATTACATTACTATCAACCTATTTCTCACAGTTGGGCTGATCCATCAGCTGGTCAAGTACATGTAGCAGCAAGTTTTGATCAGGAAGCAGCAGCAGTGATCATGGGAAGAATGGCAATAGCAAGATCACAAGATGATGGTGGTCCAGATGTTTTGCGTTGGCTAGATAGAATGTTAATTCGATTGGTGAGTGTGCCAGTGAAACATGGGTGTTTCTCTTTGTCTGTCCACTCAGAAATTTTCAATTTGTTTCACTGAATTGAGACCATAAATTAAGATAGGATATCATTTTTATCCTGCGCGATAGGAAAGCCGAGAATACAGCTTAATCATATGGCGAACTACGACCACTCGTGCAGACACCAGCTCTGAATTGGGGTGCAGGTTTTTGGATTATCTCATTTCACACTCTTCTTGTACATCGACCTGGTTGAATTGGATGTGCTTCGGCGACCAAACTCGACAGATTTAAACTAAGCAGAGTAATTATGATCGACTGATACTTTCACTCTGTTTCCTCTTCATGAGAAGAGGACTTCATTGTTATCTATTAATAGCAGTGTTTATAGACCATTTGACTCACATCACTGCTATTCCATTGGTGATTCACACAATGATAACTTGTTCGATTCTGTCCAATCGGTGATCTGAAAAAGTAGTACTTTTAAAGAATATTTGACATTCTTCTGTTGATGTCTGTATCGATTAAAATGGTTTTATTAGAATATTGTATTCAATAGAATTTTTTCCAAATTCTCAAAAAAAAAAATCGGTATATTCATGAGGAATTTTCATTCCGGAATGAGACTTCATACATTAACTTCATATATTAATGACTGATTTCCATTTCAAAAAATCATATGCTATATTTCTTTGCAGTGTCAAAAATTTGGAGAGTTTTCTAAAGATGCTCCGGATACTTTCAGATTTGCAGAGAACTTTTCACTTTATCCACAGGTCTGTTTCTTTATAATATTATAACTGTATTAGTCAACATATCAGTACTGTATTAATAAAGAAAAATATAGTTATAACTTAGTTTGGTGATGAAGTCAATATTACAAATTGTATATTCAAAATTGTTACCTTATTTTAAAGTATTGACCTATTAATCTGAAATAGACGTGGGAATAATTTCATTTTTTCCCAATTGTCCGAATCTTAAATATCATGTTTGGGACAGATCAAAAGTTTTCAAAACCATCAAAAGTGCTATCTCATTTGTTTAAATTTACTGCTGTTTGGTACTCAGAAAGCCATACTTCTCTATACTTCTTCTATATTGTATGTTGCATTGTTGATGAATTTCTTTATAATGGGAGCTGTTTTATGGGTACTTAGTAACAGACATTCTGTGATTCCAGAAGACAATTTTCCAGCTTCGATAATTTGATTGTTTGCTATTTCATACTTCCAAAATTCTTTGTGCTTGCTACTTGAAGTGTCGACAAATGCAAAGATTATTTATTTTTATAGTTCATGTTTCATTTGCGGCGATCTGGATTTCTGCAAGTATTCGGTCACAGTCCAGATGAGACAGCATATCATAGGTATCAAGTCAACAGACAAGATCTCACCAATTCTCTAATCATGATTCAACCGGTTTTATACTCTTATTCATTCAACGGACCACCAGAGGTTAGAAATCATTTTTGTTCAATCTAATTTTTTTTATAAGATTTTAACAAATTGCTTCTTTTATAATTGTTCCCTTTTTTGTTTTAGCCTGTTCTACTCGACAGTACAAGTATTCAACCAGACAAAATCTTGTTGCTCGATACATTTTTCCAAGTTTTGATTTTTCATGGGGAGGTATGTCACTGTTTATTATGTTTTTCATTTAATTAAATCAAAGATGATTAAGAATTTGTGCTTCGATATGCAGCACAAAGATATTGTTTAAATCACGGACCTATTGAACAACTACGCTCACAATCGGAAATTTTGTTTTGCCAAGCATAAGCCACAGTTGGACTGCACATCTGTGATTCTTGATCTTCGTCGTCTGACTTCTTTTAACTATTAAAAAATTTTTATTAAAATATGTATCATCGAGTGCGGTCTAAAAAGAGGTGGCCCACCTTTGGTTCAGAGAAAATGAAATTTCTTAGTGTTAATTCTGAATTAGGGTTCTTCTGACAGCTTGCGAGAGAATTGACAAGCCTGTCTCCTTCGTTTATACTTTTCATCATTTTCTTTACGCTATCACTTTTTTATTTAGTGTTTTATAACAAATGAACCTTTCCTTACCCTGTCAGAAAAAGTGCGGATCAAACATTTTTCTTAAGCGTTGTCGCTGATGGTGGTCTATTCTTGACGCAATAAATTTTCTAACTGGATAGGAATGGAGATCCTTGATCTTTTTTGTGACTCTGGTCATTCTCGAACTGTATTATTCTTATATCTTAATATCAGTTCTGATCAAGCCTTAAAAAATCCATTCCACTTACATGAATAATACTAAATAATATATGATTTTTTCAGACTATTGCGCAATGGAAGAAGGCCGGTTATCATGAACAACCACAGTATGAAAATTTTCGGCAATTAATGCAAGCACCTATTGATGATGCACAGGATATTCTGGCAACTAGGTTTCCTATTCCAAGGTAAATAAGATAAGAAATAACGGTCACGAAACCTTTCCAAACCAGAAAATATTTGCGCGAAATGTATTATGTCAACCATTGCTGACTGGTTCTGGTGCTAAATAGTACTGAGCGAAAGTTTCCTGTAGCTTGTGATAAGATCTATACAGTTTTTCTATGGACAGACACAAACAGACTTTTTGTTTTTTATAGTTTGTGAGATAGTGCTGAGTGTGTGATAGCAGTTGGTCCTTGTTACTTTCTTCAAATGACAGAAAATACATGAAAACTTCATTTGAAAATGCCAAATGGCTTATATAACAGTGTTGTCTTTTTTACAATTTATTATTGGCAGACATTCAGTAAAAACAATTGCTTCAGCTCAACAATAATAAAAAGAATAGTATTCGTGTAGATATAGTCAGGCCCTGTAGGAACAGGCTTCGAAATAGTCCCAACTTATTTCGTGCCTTTTGCAGAGGTAACTAAAAGGAAGAAAAGTGGTAGATGGTTTTACCATTGCCCAGGCCAGATGTCGCTCATTGCTCTTTACCACGGCGGTTTAGTTTCGTTAGGGATGTTTAGAGTGCACTTGTGGGTACTACATCTTTCAGTACCTGTTTGCTATTAAGTGGTCGTTAGTTGGTTCCTTTCAGGCTTGGAGGGAATTTCAATGAATAAAATATTCCAATTATTTTTTGTATACACAGATATATTGAAACTCAGCATGGAGGCAGTCAAGCACGTTTTCTACTTTCCAAAGTGAATCCTTCGCAAACCCATAATAACATGATGTGGGGACAACAGGTAATAATTTTAATGATGATCTAAATATACAGGGTTATATAATTGGCTGATTTGGTGTTAAATTTTTTTTTGAGCATGAACGAAAGATGAAACATGCAATGGAGGCGTGCTCCATCAGTGCTTGCACTCATCGAAAAGGGTTCAGTAGTTATAATTTTTTTTTTGTTTTTTTTGCAATATTTAAAATGCTGTTCTTTGTATTAGTAGTTATGTATCAATCATTTGTTGCCTACCATTACGATTTAGTTCTCATGAATCATCTGCAGCTATACTACATGTATTAGATATACCCACTGTGTTCAAATAACAGTAGTCGCATTTTTCTAGATGCCGCTTTTTTCCATCTTATTCAAAACTTATAATTTTTCAGGATGGTTCAGCTCCTGTTCTCACTGATGATGTCAGCCTCCAAGTATTCATGGATCATCTCAAGAAACTTGCGGTATCCAGTGCAACTTGAAAACATTTCTAATATTTGACTCTGAATACATTAACTTCATTTGATGAACTGGAAATCCCACCCAATCTTTGCCACCCCGTGCTGCTACAACATGGTTTTCAACTAGAAATTTTATTTTGTCAAGCTTGAGCCACAGATGGATCGTGCCTTGAGAGCGCGAATCATCAGTGACCCATGCTTACTGAAACATGAATGGATTTATATTTGCTTCAATAAAAGTTAAATACTGGGATTATTTCTATATTTTCACCCTGTTAAAAAATATCTGTGGCAAATAGACTCTTGTTATTATCTAATGTCCTAAGTCTAGCAAAAATACATCAATCATTTTAACCATCGCTGTCTAGTGATAAGTGTGAGACAGATTCAAAGAATCTGATCATAGGATTTGAAGCATTTAGTATTCAATATCCGAAATTGAGATATTTGGTTGCAGACTGCAGTATTTATTTATATATGAAATGAAATTTTCAAACGGGATACCTTAATTCGTATAAGATATCACTCTAATCTGCTATATATTTTTTTCTGTTACAGTTAACATTTTCAGTTGTCACCTATATTTAAGAACATGCTGTATGATTAGTTGCAAATTCGTTTTTTTGTAAGCTCAGTCGAAAACAATATTTATGTTGTAAATTAGAGATGCATTTTTGTTGAGCAAGCTGTTGACATTTAATAAAACAAGAACAACACGTTTTTCCCCGAGCACAACTTTATGTTAGTTTTATTTAGTTGAAAATATTCGTTCTAGTGTTAGAAAGTGCAATAAGCTGCCTAAATTGATTTTCGTTGATCTTGAGCCGGAGTTGGTAAAAAGTCACTTGTCCTATGTCTCAATGTGATCTTCCATATCATAACATATGCCATAAGTTTCCTAGTTGAATTTTTCATTATTTTATACAGCCCTAGTTCGAGATAACTCTCTAGTCAAAATATGTTGATTAAATGTATTTTGTTTTGTTGAAAATGATATCACCAGTGGATGACAATTTTTCGTTATATGATCGATCTGTGGCTTAAATTTTGATATTTTTCGGATGGAAAGCATTGATTACTCGGCTATTGTTTGTCTCAATTAATGTTTGGTTTAAAATTCCACCCAAAATTGGCAAAATACGATTGAGGCGTTCCTGTTTTCTGGTTTGTAAGATGCTGGGATGATCTGTAAAACACCTTGAAATCGGCATAAAATTTTCATTAAAGGAAAATAAGTCCAATGATAAATTCAATAATTAGAATTTCACATAGTTAGTTTTGGAATATTTATTTTGTCTGTGTTGTATGTTTTGTGAATATAAATTATTAAAGTGCATAATAGAAATAATAAGAGTTGCTTGTATTGTACATACATTAAAGAAATAAATGTCAAAATCTTAAAATGTTTGAATAACTGTACATTCTGATGTTGGGGTGTCTTCTGGGAATATTACACAAATCCAATATGTGACTTTATCAAGCTTATTGGTATTTGGTAGGAAGTTAAGGCCAAGCATGTTTTATTCGTAAAGTTACATTCTGGGGTTCTCAATGATTTTGAAACCGATATTTTGCTAACCACCAACTCCGCAAAAATTGAACTGAACTAAACCATAATTTTGATGTACGTTAAGATACATGACCGTTGCGATTATATGATATTTTGAAAAATGTCAATGACTGATGTGAATATCCTTGGTAATTTTTTGCTTGATGTGTATTTTAAACATAGTAACCTTATTTGGTCAATTATTGTCTAGCAGGTCCATTTTTGGCCCGGTTGACGAGCTCTTAGTTGGTTTCGTGTAGGGAATCTTTTGCATGGTGACTTGAATAATTTCGGCCACGGTAGCTATCTGGTAAACTTCACACAGAGATCTGTGCATTTTCAAAAAATCCAGTCCTCTGTGAAATTTTGTTGTTTGGCGTCGGTTGAGAAAACTAAATAAAATATTATAGTAACGGTAAGTAAGTATGTTTATTTAAACATATTTATGCCAATGTCGGATCCCGTCTCGAATTCTGCCGCCACTGCCGTGAGTCAGTGATATGAACTCCACCACGTGGTGGCAAAGGAGGATGTTTTTGCATGTGCTCAGCCATGCGTTGTATCAGCTGATATACTTGGAATATAAAAATGGAACGAGTATTCTTGCATGGGCGTTATTTGTCATTATCCGGCTCGTTCGCTTCTTATGTAACTTCTGTCTGTCTGTAATTAACCACAGCGGTTTAAACTAATTAACTGTCGCTTCTGTTCGCTGTGGCTTGCGGCCATTCGTGGTTTGTAACGCTATTGTATTACGTTGAAATACGAACCTTGATGACATCTCAAACGAAAATCGCCAGTTTGAAACTCAATGTTATGCCAATCCCCACCAATGTTACCACCGAGTTCCGAAACTTCAGTCAATCAGGAATATAATACAAAACTCGGTACGGACAGATACATGGCATGTCAGAAATTTCATTGGTGACATTCAGCAGCATCGAGACTTGGCTTGGTTGTGTATTGGGTCGGTGAGAGGAAAATTTTAGTAAATTATTTGTATATTACAACAGTATATTATTGCACCATGCAGAATGCATTGGGAACAAATAGAGTTGATGAACAACCTGTTTGTCAGAATGTAAATGCAAGTTATTCTGAATTTTCTCCCCAATTCGCTGGGTCTGTATATTTTTCATTTCCTCCTCCACCTTGTGCACCTTCACCTCTTGACACACAACATATTATGAGTGGAATGCCAATGCAAATTCCCATACACTCATCTGGTGATTTGCAACCCGAAATGGGAGGAGATCCACAGATTCGTAGCGGTGCTGGAAATGAAAATATCATACAAATATCGGACACAATTGCAAACACACTTCGTATTGAAGACACTGTGATCGACAATACAGAACAAAATATTCAAAATGGAACTATCGAAAATGCAAATATTGTGGAAAATCAGGTCCCACCTCCTTACTCTGTAATATTGCCACCTGGTTCATTTGTTCAACACCTTGGGGGAAATGTTCCTCCACAAGTTTATCATCAGTTCAGTCCAGCTCTTCCAAATGCAATATCTCAGTTTCATCCCATTTATCCCATCAATGTTGTTTCATCACGAGATCCGATGCATCCAAATTCAAGATTCATTCAAGTTCGTCAACCAACTGCAGTAGATTGTGCGAACCAAAACATGCAAAATCAACCAACTGCTAATGTTCCAGTTTGTACACCAAATATTCCAGTAAGTAATTTTTATTCAAATAATATAGATGAGAAATATTTTTATTCGTAAATTTTCAATATCACGTAAATTTGTAATTTAATTTTTGCATTTTTATTCATGCTTTTGCTGTATCTAACTGAGATTTGTGCCTGTTCAAAATGTACTAAATTGTTGGTTTAAATTACATCCAAGAGACTTATTATGCAAGTATTTGCAATGTTGAATTGACTGAGCTCTGATGTACATATTATATATGTGACTTGTCAATTATATTTATACCATTATACTTATGAAAATGACCAATATCTTTGTTGATAAGGATGATCTTACATGCTCCTTGTCAACTTCAGCTATATCACAAGTGGCTTATTTTTGTCAATATTCTACTGATACCTATTACAACTACAAATGCATTCAAAATAATATTAGGTTTGTTTCATCACGTGATCCGATGCATCAACCAACAGTTAGTTATTGTATGGGTAATCAAAAAGGATCAAGAACTTCCATTCTTATATAATTATTCTTTCACTCGGGGCCAAAAAATTCAAAAAAAATTCAGAGCAATGGTAGACTGGCATTTGTTATTTTAAAAATATCTTGTTGGATACCGTCATATATGATATATTATATGACAATTACGCAAATCATTCTGATTTTACATAGAAGCAGGGTTAGAGTTTGAATAAATGAGAGAAAAATAGCAAGAATACTACCTATGGACCCAATCAGAATTTTCTTTTGTCACTTGATGATCCATTAGTAGTGTATGCTACACAGAACATTTTTGCATGTTTTTTTTTTAAAATTTGGGATGCATTTTTTTTAACGATGACGTTTTCATAATACCGATATTCGAAGTTTTTTCAAACATGAATAAGTGATGGATTTTGCTGACGAACTTGCTCCTGCTTTGTAGATACTTCGTAAATTTAAAGCAGATGAAACAAAGTGCTGTGATGTTATTCAATGATTAGGTTTGAAAATTTAGATTGAAAGACGTACCGGTAGTTATTTTAATAGAGCACAGGATATGTTTCTCAAATTCATGTTAAATTTCTTTAGTTCTTGTATAATAAGTAGTACAGCTACTCTTGAAATTGATTCATGTTTCTTCGTATCACAAAAAGATTATATTAAAGATTATTCTATTCAGGAGGCACCATGGTCAAATTGTCCAACTGGAATTCCAACGAATCCACCATTTTATTGGGGTCACTACTTGGCGGCTACAGATAAAGGTCACGGCATGACTCTTGCGTCTCAGTCATTTATGCGAAGTCATTCAATTTGTGATGATTCGGCAGTAGTTACCCCTACAAATGTCTGTCCACCATGCAATCTCGCTGGAATAGGTATGTTTTTCCCTCATTTCAAAACTGTAATTAATTTATTCTATACCCCAATCAATTTCGCATCAATTTGCATTATTGTTGTATTGTTACAATTGTTGGTGCCAAAGGGAAAGGAATGGAAAAGAAGAGGTATCTGGAAACTTTTGCCTGTTGACCCACTTTTGATGAGCTTCCTAAAGTTAGTTCTCAGTTAACTAATCTGTCAATGATTCATATTTGTAGAATGAGATATAAAATATTTGACTAAAAATATATTTTTCTAGTATCTGCAACACCAGAGTTCATTCACCCAAGGAAACCTGATGTGCCTCAGTGGTTGATGTCACCACCTGTTGGAGAACAAGATCCGAGCATTATCAGTTATGCTCCTATGGTTTACCATAATGTTCGTGTGCCTTCTGTAGCCGGGATTGCAATTCCAGTTGTTGGTCCTGTTGGTACCGCAGTCCCTGTTGGGAACACATCGATCAATAGTATGGAACCTCCCAAGATAGACTCTCCAGCTCTTTTAGTGTCTCCTGTGCCTTTTTATGAAAACTCTCCTATGCCTTCTCAACAACAGAGTAACACTCTGGAAGTCGCTCAAGAATCTGGAGGATGTGATGTATTTTGTGATCCATCCATGCAATCTAATGCTCTTCCTTTTAATCCTCCGATCAATGTTATGAAGCCTGATCAGGTAAGATTTCCTGCTGTGATGTTTCTACTTTTTTTGTAATGCATTTACAAAGTCAAAAATTTTGTTTTGTCAAGCATAAGCTACAACGTTCTTATTGAATATGATTGGTCTGGGTAACATTGAATGTGCTTAAATGCAAGGTTGCATGAGAAAGAGTAACTTACTTACTATATGACCAACTAGATACTCAATGGACTCATAAAATTATGTCATTTTACATTACTCATTTGCATTTTGATTTACTTCTTGTTTTATATTCACCACTGGTTTTGTTTATTTGCACACCACTGTGTTTATTACAGCACTTCACACTTTTGAAACCGAGTGATTTTATGACTTCGAAAGTAAGAGCTTCTGTTGACAATGCCAAAACATCATCTCCAAGGCAATTCGTGTCAAAAGAATTTGAATCTGGTTATGATACTGGAAGGTCAGATAGTCATCCTAGCGGTGAAACAGCTGGGAAATCAAGAAATGTGGAAAGTAGATGTGGGAAAAGTCTTGATGCCTCGATCATTGCTAATCTAAAGAGAGCAGCTGCCAAATTGATAGAAACTCAAGAATGCAGCCCATCCAAAACAATGATCTGTCATGGTGCTGAAGCATTGAAACTTTCTGAAGGTGAAGAAGCCTTGGATGAGTCACAACAGTGTCCACAAAAGGAGCCTTCAAATTCCATTGATGCATTTACACAAACTATGAGTACAAATTTGTCCAGAAGAGACACAAAAACTAATTCAAGATTGCTGTATAGATATCTCCTGAATGCTGCAGTCAATCTCTCTGCTGCTTCAAACTTATTTTTTCGTAATAATTCCAACCACTGCACAAAACAGTTTTGCACAAAACATAGAAAGAGTGTTCATTCACATCGAAGGTGCACGAAAGTTGGTTCTGGTTGTATGTGTGCTCACAAGGTAATGGGGATTTATGTTAGAAAATTTTCATTAGGTGTACAGAAGCAATGTATGGTGTACCGAATATAATAATTGATTGTTTATCGTGGCGGCATAATTGTTTTAGAAGAAAGTAAGCAATACACTCATAATCTTGATAGTCTTCTTTTTAAAATTTAATTGTTAAGAATATACCAAAACAGGGTTATGTTTGTGACATGTCCAATTTGTTTGGATATTTCGAGCACCCATGTCGTAAGAAGCCTTGCAAGAAGATATTTATGGTTGAGACCTGACAAGAAGCAAATCGCTATTCGTGCAGAGACATAACGTTTGTGCCTCATTGATTAACTGGGCCTCGTTAAGAGCTATTTCTAACATACTATATTTTGCAGACAACAGGACCACCATTATTCAAAAGAGTTGCAGAACTTCAGCAACAACCTCAGTGTTGGCAGTGTGTTGTTACAGATAAAACACCTGTGAGTTTTCAAGATTATTAAGAGTGTTATAGCTGTTATTAAAAATATTGTGATTGCATTGTTATAAAATGGGCTCTATTGTTTGATTTGTTCAACAAGATTTATGTTGTATGCTTCAATAGTTAAAAAACCTTTGAATGAATTGTGAAGCATAATTCACAGATGGACCTTGCTTCACCAGCGCAATCCACCTGGAACTTAAATGAAATTTCTGAATGGGCATGATATAGTATTGCTTATTTTGTAGTTGGGCTTTACCGGTATATCAAAATGCCATACAAGTTATATATGGTAATATCTTTACTTAAGATGATGTCACTATGTTAATAATGCAGCATATACATGATTTTCAGGTTCAACTGACCTAATGGAGTTGTTTAATAAGTTTGGTTAGTCCATTGGAAAGGTTGGGATGTTCAATGCCTTACCCATCTTTGAGCATTATAAAGACACTTCCTTTGTTGCTAAAATAAGTCAAAACAAATGTGATTTTAAAGCAGGCTTCAGAATTTTTTTTTATTGAAATTCACTCTGAGCAAGACCTGAAGCAGTGCCTGAAGGGAACCAACTGACAGCCTAATAGCAAAGACCTACTAAAAGATGTAGTACTAGCAACTGCGCTTTAAATGGAAAATGTCCCAAATGGAACTGAACCGCCATGGTGAAGTACAATGAGTGGTATTTCCAATTGTGAAACCATCTTTGCTTCCTTTTCGTGGCCTCCTACGAAACGCAGAAAATACGCTAGGACTATTCTTAAGCTTGTACATACAGGGCTTAAAGCCCATACCTAACGCATATCCTGTATGTCATGAGAGGCAAGTAAAAAGTAACAAAGAAGTGGTAAATGCTTTTACTATCGCCCAGGGCCTTATAAAACATGGCAGTTCAGTACCATTTGGGATGTTTTTTTATTGCTTCAATACAAAAAAGTCTCGAAGTAACAAAATGGTGTTAGACGACTTAACAATTAGATTTTGACTTATAATTCAATTTGAATAAATACATTTTGTTTATTAAAGACACCAGAACATACAATAATTGATTTCAGTCACTCTCTGTTCCTGTGAAGGTATCAAATCAATCTTTGTATTGTATAATCCGTTGAAATCAATTTTTTTAGGAAGTAAAGCATCCAACACCTGACCTGTATAATAGATGGCCTAACATACCACCACCCCCTCCTCCACCTGTTGAGGTCAGTTAATTTGACTTAACAATATGTACGATACGGCTTAAAAATGCAATGATAGGACATTGGAGAATGCAGTTTTGCGTTCTGGTCTTGTTCTGCAGTTGCATCTTGTGTTGAGAGTGTTCACAGGAAAAATAGCTGAAAATAAGGATAAAGATGTTAATATGTTAAGTAAATTTAAATCTGGTAAAACTTGATGCCTGGTATCAAATCATATACAGCCGTATGTGGCACAAACATCTTTTTGTTATGATATAGTCACTGATGGATCGTGCCGAAGAGGCCCGGTTTGTGTTTGTCTCATGCTTGACAAAACAAAAAGTCTGATTGGGGTCCATCTACCCCTTGAGGCTGTACTATAAAATCAGCTGATGAAAGCGTCCCTATATGCGTGTCTACCAATCCCCAGTAGTCAAATTCCTCTTCGTTAAAAAGTGCAGTGCTGAACATCCGATTGATAGTTTATTAATCCTTCAAGAATTCTCAGGGAAAAAGTTAAGCTTGTATCATATGTTTTTTCAATACCTTGCCGACTTTATTTTATTACTGTGTTTTACTGAATACACGTTTGTGTTTTGCAATTCAGGATGATGATTGTCAAAGCGTTTGTAGTTCAAATCAGATGGTTGCTGATGCATTACCACTCGCTGCTGCTTTGTTTCATAATGAGCCAACTGAATGCTGTCAGAATAATATTCAGGTTATTGTTGATTACAATGAAATGAAATGTCTTCATTTTATAGTGTGCAATTAGCAATGTTTACAATTTTATCTGGTTATGAAATTAATCTTGAAGCATCTTGTCAGTCCATTCAGTGTGGAGTCACTGAGAAACTGGTTAGGTTATTGGGCATTGCTCTGGTTCATAGTACTTTGTTGTAATTAGCCAAACATCTTAACATTAAAGGTACCCTGACAAGAATTTGAGGAGTGTTTATATGAAACCATACAACATTTATCAGATACAGAACATAATAACACATCATGTTTCATTATGAGTATGCTATAAAATTTAAAAATTATCACATGATTGGTGGCATTTGAAAGTCGTTTGTTGGTCTTTGCAACAAGAAACTTATATATTAGTCATGTTTCAAAAATTCTATTCTATTATTTTTTTTAAAAATAAAGGCCAAAATATTGTCGAAGAACCTTGTAGCAATATATTGTAAGCAACTTATAATGGAATCAGTAAAAGCAACAAATTTCAATTAGGACAGTAATCATACTTCATTTTCTGTCTATATGGAAAATTGTCACAAAGTCTGATATTCTTGTTTCAGGATGAGGAGCAACAAATTCCACAAACGTATCCCATAGGTGTATTCTGGGATATTGAGAATTGTGCTGTTCCGACTGGTAAATCATCATTAAGCATTGTTCAACGTGTCAGGGAAAGATTTTTCGCTGGTGAGATCGAGTACTTGACTATTTTAAGTCTTTTTAATAGGATAGTTGAGACCATGAATACAGCTAAATACACATACTAGAACTTGGCCAACTCTGGTACCGTCTGCGGTCTGTGGCTCGTGCTTGACAAAGACTAAAATAATCAGATGGAACTGAGACCAAGTTGCATATTGCTTTATTCATGTTTCTACCACCATTGAAGGGTTAGTTATTTGATGGTTACTGCATCGCCAGACTGAGGTAGACAGAATTTTGTTTTTCTTCGGAAGTTTGAAATGTACAGGTCGTTTTTCTTGGATGGACAAAAAAACTTCAAAACCATCAATACTGCTATTTCATGGAAGTATTGATGATTTTAAATCTCTTACCACAATTTGTTGCTTTTTCTTTGAAGGTTTGAAATGTTCTTGTCATTTTTTTTTGGATGGACAAAAAAGCTTCAAAACAATCAATACTGCTATTTCATGGAAGTTTTGATGATATTAAATTTCTTTCCACAATTTGCTGCTACCAGACATTCAAAAATGATACAATTTTATAGTTTTATCTTCTAGCAAGAGTTATATCACGGAATATTGCCTATTTGCTAAACTTCTTCTGTTGAAATTCATTTTCTTCCGTTATTCGAGTAACATAGTAATCAACATTCTGCCAATCTGGATCAGACTTTTGATATATTGAAAAATATACCGGAAAAGTGTTGTCTGCATCGACTCCATGACACTGAATTTTGGTAATTGTGTGCTAACATAGCTCATTGTTACCTTGTAACCTTGTTTCACAGGACATAAAGAAGCAGAATTTATGTGTGTTTGTGACATCAATAAAGAGAGTCGGCATGTGATACAAGATCTTAATAACGCACAGGTGCTTTTTCACTCAGTATACTATATTTTAATGTAGCCTCAGGTGGCAGAACTTTGTATTCCTTCGGTTCTTGAGATGTTCATTTCATTCTTTTTGAATGTGCAAAAATGCTTCAAAATCATCAACACTGCTGTTTCATAACAGTATTGATGATTTTGAATCTTTTTCTACAGTTTGCTTGCTACAGAAACTCAAACAAGGCAACTTACTTTTATAGCAAGAGATACGTCGCCAAATTGCCAAATTATCTTCTTATGGAACCCATTTACTACTTATACCTAAGTGTAATTTAGGTTTAGGTTTAGATTTTTCTGAAGAAAAGTCAGATGATAACTTTGTGCACGCTGATCGAGGTTTTGTCAATCTTATGTTGAATATGTGCTATACAGGTGCTCGCACGGTATACGGATTGGCCATACTATTGGATTCAATTTCCAAATGACTGAATATTTTAAAAAAATTTTCAATATTAGAAATCTTGAGCACAAACAAGAGTTTCATCATATTTTTCAGGTTAATGTTGTACATATAAATGCAACTGCAAAGAATGCGGCAGATGATAAATTAAGACAAAGTATAAGAAGATTTGCTCACAACCATCCTGCTCCTGCTACATTAGTTCTTATCACAGGTATTTATTTGTCTTTTTAAATGAGATCGAGACATTTAGGTAAATGGCAGGTATGGTCAAAATCTTCAATCATTTTTGTGGTATTTTTCAGATTACTCAGATTAACTACAAAATTGAGATTTGAAAGTTAAAACATTTAAACATTTATTGTTTATCCACCAATATATATCATTTTTAACCAATTCGTTATTTTAACCAATACCACTGAAATTATTTGAACTGATCGGAATCTAGAATGGAACGATATATAAGTTTTATTAAGTCTATTTTCACCCCAACAAGTGTATTCCTACATTAGAACTGTTTAAGCTATATGTTTTTATCTGATCAGCTATGTGTTGCAAAATGTAAAACAGAAATAGCTGTGTTGATTTCAAAGGCTTTTTTTATTTGAATAAAGGGACATATTGAGGGTCAGTGTCTTTGAAGGATACATGACACATACATACTAACCCTGTCCATCGATAATACAATTTTGATTTTGGTTGCTTTCTGTTATGAGACACGAATGTGACTCAAGTTTTCCAAAAATATATGTGAACAATATTGGAATTGCCAATTGCCATGTAACTTTTGTCATGCAGTTCACCATTTTTAATCAAGCACTGCCCAGATATATATATATATCCTTTTTTCTTTTACAAGGTGACAGTAATTTTACCTCCGAAGTTAGTGATCTTCGACATCGACATAAATATTTTGTGGTTTTGATTCATCCTGCATCTGCTAGTCAGTCGCTTATTCAAGTAAGCTTTGGTCCATTATATTTATATTTATGGATTCTTCTAATTTCCAAATATACTATGTTTGTGGGAATGAGCCTTGATACCAAAATAACCAAAACTTTTGCACTTAGGGTGTCCTGAACCTTTTTGTTTTTTGTTTCTTTTATAGAATTAAATATTTATATATCTACCTATTTCATAGCAGTGTGATTTTGAAGCCGTTTATATGTAAACTGTCAGGGGCTCGTTTTATTCGGCAAATCAAGATTTTTATGCAGTTTATAAACTAAACCTCAGTCCTAACTTCTGCATTCCGAGGTTTTGTTCAATCTAGTGCTAATTATGAAAGTCTTATTCATTTATCATTTAAATATATTTAGGCAGCTACAACCGTAATCTGCTATGAACATCTTGTTGCTGATCTTCCAATCGTTCACGTATCACCCAAGGTAAGCCCTCTTATTCAAATATTGTATAATTTGTATTAGTACAGAGTCCAGCTGAGTAAGCATATTATGACAAATAAATTAAGAACATGCCATTGGTATGCACTACAGCAATACCTTGCCAATCTTATTGCCCTGAGCGATGTTCCAAGATAATATTTGAGCAGAAATAAATAATACAATATTCAGATTTGAATGAAGAGAGAAATGCACTTGATATTGAAAATTCTCACGAACAAATTTTTTTTTACACAAACTTTATTGATAACTACAGGCAGAACTGGTAGATTACCGCCAAATGACACAAGCCTTCAGTTTTCATCCAGATAAACGAATACAACAAATTTAAATAACATTAATGCTCACTCAATGCTGTAATTTTAGACTGCTCCAGATTCTCCTCAACCTCAGCTACTCGTTTCTAATCTTCCTCTTAACAATGATGCAAATGCTGTTCGAACGCGTTTACGTCAATTATCAGATAATTGTGGTGGAAAGGTTTTAAAGTTATCAATGGGAACAGCTGTCCTGAAATTTGCCACTGCCGATGCTGCCAATAGGTTAATATTTGCTGCTCAAATTTTCCTCATGTATATATTCATATTTTGTCACATTTACAACATAAATGTGTACAAATCCAGAAACGACCACAGATTTTTCTACTCTGAAATGTTATTCAATATTAGTCATTACAATTTTCTCAATTTTTTGTTTTTCGTTGCATGCTGTAACTTGTGCAGTTTAATATTATAGGCTAAAGACCAATATTGGTACAGGCTTTAGAACAGCCCTAATATATTTCCTGTGTGCTGCAAGAGGCGACTAAAAGGAAGCAAAGAATCGGTAGGTTGTTTTACTATTGCCCAGGGCAGGTACCACTTGCTGCACTTAACCGTGGTTGTTCAGTTCCGTTTGGGATGCTTTTCATTTAGATTGCAGTTGTTAGTATCAAATCTTTTAGTAGCTCATTGCTACTGAGTGGCCAGTCGTTGGTTCCTTCTGGACGCTGGTTCTGACCTTGCTCAGAGTGAATTTCAATAAAAAAATAAAAATATCAATTCTTTAACTCATGAAGTTTTTCTTTAAATAATTTCAGAGCTCTCAAGAGACTTGATGGAGAAGATGTATTTGGTCATTCAATCAAAGTATCAGTTTTACACCAGAGTCCGTCTGTTCCTAATGCAGTCAGGAATGGAAAACAATTCCAGAACAATTTCCCCAACTTCTCACCAGGCAGACAGTTCAACAGCGGCTATCATAATAAACAAAAGGTGAGAGATCTGACTAAAATAATAAAAAAACACCATAAATTATTAACCTACTAAGAGGGATATTTTATCTTAGTCGCATTATTCTTCCTAGAGAAGTTTCCAAAATTTTTCATAAAACTATTTCAGTTTGTGGATTTTTACTTGTGCAGGACCTTGCTTCAGGTGATCGACTCAAATGAGTCACTTGAAAAAAATATTGTCAACAATTACCAAACGTTGCTTTTTGAGAAGCGATGGTGTATTTTTTTTTTTTTTCAAAACAACTTATAGAGGTGCAGTTTTCTCATGTTTGACTGATTGGCAATTCACCAGATTGCCGGAATTCATAAATTAATAAATACATGAATATGTAGGAGCACAGCAATCTACAATCGAAAGCAAGTAAACAAAATAAGGAACAGGAAAAAATTTGAACCTTATATCTTTTTATAGAATTGTGCTGAAAATTTCAATATTCAAGATCGACCAGAGTTTATACAAGTTTCAAATGAACATTCAGTGAAACAAACCATGAATCTGACCCCAGGTCACTGTGACCCACCAGCAAATTTTCCTCCACCATTTCAACTTCTTCCAAATTTCTCAAACGGAACTCCTGGACAGATGATGCCACCTCGCGGACCTCCTTCTTTTCCTATGCCCCCAGTCTTAAACCCACCCCCTGCTCATTACATTTTAGATAGAAATTCACCCATTTATCGACCAACTGGTTATAATCCAATGCCTCCCCCACCACCCCAACCACAGCTTTTTCAACCACCAAAACCAGACAGAAAACCAATAGGTAAGTAACCATGAAATTGACGGCATCATACTCATTGTTACCGAATGTATTAGCAAAATTTCAGCCTATTGGGAGGATTATATCGTGAAAAAATGGGTGGAAGAATTTCAGCTACTTTTCAACTCGGAAACCCGGAGAAAATGGCATCTATTAGATAAGAAATCTACCAGAAAATGCTCACACAAAAACCAATTTTGAATTAATTCTCTATTTTGAAATGGACTTCTTATTTTTGTTCTTATTTATTTGTTCAGACAATCAAGAAAATGGAGTAAAACTTACGATCAGCAACATAGATGCACAACTTGGTATAAATTCCATTCAAGATTGTCTGTTGAAGCAAATAACCGATCATTGTAAGGTAAATATATATATAGCCTTTTTCTTGCATATAGAGTAAGCTTTCATCAATCAATTTGCATATATTCAAAAGCTGATCTTGTGTCAAAAACTTATCTTTTAATAGCGTGGGACTTTTCAAACACCCCAAAATAGTATGCATGTAGAAAAAACATATAAAATTTGGAGTTTGACTGATTTACAACGAAGGCTCTAAAATATTAGGTTGCTTCAAGTTTTTTTTTCATTTTCACAATTTGGTAGTCCTCTTAATAGGATGTATCAGAATAGTAGATATGTTCTCCAGATTATTTTATGGGAGCTTCAGAATTGCCCTAAAAGGTTATAAAAGGAGACTAAAAAGAGGCAGGCTCAATTGGATGTTCTATTTTGTCAGGAATGAGCCACAGATGGACCGCGCCTTGGTGGTGCAATCCATCAACGACTCATACTCAACAAAACATTCTTGGATAATATATTACTTACTGGGAAGATGGGGAGCTTAGCTTTCTTTGAATGTCTTGAGTAGCGGAATAGCTGCATTCTGCAAGTCTGCTTCTAGCCTTGCTTAAAATTTTTTATAATATAAAACATTTATTTTTAGATATTGGATATGAAAGTACGACCACATAACCGTTTCACGGTTGTGTGTGATGTGACTGTTCCTCATGTGCGAGATGCATCTAGAGTTTTACAACATTTGCAAAGACAAAAAATTGGTACGAAGCGTGTCCTTGTGACTCTAGCTCAACAAAATGGAGAAGAATTTGGATCAGAAGAAGCATGCTGTCTAAAGTAAATTGCATCACTCAACTATTGTTTTAGTAGCCTGCATTTGAGTCAAGCATTTGTTATTTCTGAGTCGAATCGTGAATTGATTCTACTGTAAAAAAACACTTGATTGATTTGATTACAATTTAACAAACATTCATGATTTCACTTACATTTGAATAAAAAGTGTCGTTTTAACCTAATTTTTTTATAATTCTTACGAAACATGATCAAATTAAATACCCTTCAGTTTCAATTGGTTTTATGTGTCGAACGGCGGGTAGTTAGTCATGTCCTGCTTCCTATTTGGTCAAACGAAAATTTATGTGTGAAAATAATATACCCCGCTTTCACTATATAGAAATTGAATGGTGTTATTGCGTTCAGTGATCACAAGAGTTCAAATGTAGCTAATATTATATTGAGAATATTTTTGTTGTATATATCCGCTTTGTATTGTTTTTCTAAAAAATTTTTTTTAATTTCTTTGGGTAAACTCTAGTACAGAACAAATAGTGTGGCATCAATTTAAAATTTCCTATTTCTTCTGTCAATTCAGCATGTTGTGCCGTATCATCTATTTTGCCCTGAATTTAAAACTGACCTGACCTAGAGTTTTATCAATTCCCTTTTTTTTAGGAGGGATTGCTACATACTTCTCAAGGATTGTGCAGGAAGAAGAATGCCGTTGTATAGATTCTTCAATTTGTATGAAAAGAGGTGATATCTTGTTTCTGCACAGGGACTGTGTTTGTTCATGGATTTTTTATATAAATATAACTTGAGTTAAACACTTTTTAGTGGCATCCGGGGATGTCGTATCCATTATGCATAATGTTAAATTTGTCAGCTCACAGAAATGGTTTGAGAATGATTTCAATTTTATTGGCTTTTTAAATTCATTCAATGTAATCAAGACAATCCCTTTTAAGAGCATCAATTTAACTCAAAAACAAATGATAATTAGATTATATTAATTATACAGAAATTGATGTGACCCAGTCGGAAAATTTTCTCAAATTTTGTCGCACATCAGCGGCGCGATCCATCCATGACTCATACTCAACAAAGGACACTTTGACAAAAAATTCCCGACTGGGATAACATAGTTGTGCTACAAAATTAACCAAGTCTAAATAACTGAATAACAGAATATATATTTGGAAATAAATTTTGAAATAACCATAATTTTCGATGCTAATCAATAAAGTGAACCTTTCTCTTGCCCTTTAGGTTTGAACACAAGATAAGATTGGAGGAATTACGACAAATACCAGATGTTGTTTTATTCCGGGATGGTTCGTCAGGAAGAGAAATTTATATCAATCCCAAGATTAAGGACGAGTATGTCTTTGTATTGTTATTTTTAGTTTAATTTTGCGAATATTTGATGGATATTCAACTGATGTTATTAGCGCAGAACACTCCGTTGTAGGATTTTTATTATTATGTATGTTTTGTACACATTGAATTTAATTTTGAGTAAAATGGATGAAAATGCCATTTTCTTAGGGTAACTGTAGCAGCTTAGGGTGACTTCCAGTTGAGATTCGATCATAAAACAATATGAGATCAAGAAGGAGCTCGATGATGACAAAGAAATAGATATGTGTCAAATTCTCGATTGTTGATCACAAATATGTAAAGATAATAGAAAATGTTGAATCTTATCCAAGTTAGGCTATTCAATTTTACATATGAAAATCCCCATTTCCAATTGTTATTTTTTGTCTTTCAGAACATGTCTTGAGCAACTGATTGCATCATATCCTCGTAGTGGAAGGAGTACCCCTGATATTAATCATGATTTTCTTCTTCCTGTTTGTAAACTGCATTATCCTTCCGATGCTCCCAGGTTCGTAGAGATTTTTATCTTCCAGTCTAATGTATGTATTAACAGGTGAAGCCTAGTGGTAATTGTGTTGGCATAGCTGGTCGAAAATCTTTAGTTTTAGAAACTCCTGACGCAAGTCTAATTCATGCGCGCCTAATTCAATTTGTGGCATAATGTACTCATGTATGCTTGAACAAACTGGAAAAAGTGGTTTCTGGCCATGTTCAGTGCGATGTAGTTGTAAGTTTATATTCTGTTGAGCATTGAGCGTCTTTGTATTATCTTTGTAATTTTCTGGAATTTTAAGAAACATGAAAATAATCATCAATTTCAACTTCTCCAAGGTGGTAGGTAATTTTCTCAAAACTGTTTTTAAAATATGATTTATTTTTTCAGACCACCCTCTGGTGAAAAAGGTGGTGAACTATTGAAAATTGAGATGGGCCTACGAGAGTTTTCTGCAAAACTACATGCGTTACTTCACTCACATAATGGTATTCTACAATTAGATGGGTATGTTTTGTTAAATTATTCCATTTTTGTTAATATTTTAATTCATCTATCAGTGTTGTTTATTCGGCCACTGATTGAACATGCCATCGAGTTTAGAAATATTGGTTCATAATTAAAAAATGTTAGAATTCCTACATCAAAATCATTTGCTCTGAAGTGTTTTTTGTCTTAATTACCATAATAAAACTGAACAAAGCCTCAATAAAATCTCCGCTGCAAAACTGGCATGAAAAATTTGTCACTCTTTACTTTCATATTATTTTTAGATTTGAATACTGTTATCGTGCTGAATATGGTTCATTTCCTTTCCCTAATGATATTGAAGAGGGAGGTGTTATTGTTGAACATCAGGCATCGTATGTACCTGGCGTACAAATCATCACATCACAACCTCATTGTTTAGGAGTAAAAGCAATTGTCTGGGCTCAACCACAGAGTGATACAGGTATGGATATGTTTTTCGGTTTCTTGATCCTATTTGAAAACAACTGCAACTTCTGAAGTTTTCTGGAATGATTTTTTTTCATAAGATTTTCTCACAATTGCATCTTAATTGCTTCATCTTGGTTCTCTGATTCGATTCAGTTGAGGCGTCAATATTTGATTTTAAAATCAAGTATTTGGAAATGCTTCCTCCTACTACTCAGTGCTCCCTTTTATTATATAACACACAATGTTATACGTTTGTTTTTAACCATTTCAATAATTATAGGTTCAGACACGGCTAGTGATACATCAGGTGCAACCAGATGGAAAAGTCCAAATTTAATTCATTTCAGTAGAGAAGTTGTTGAATTATTAAAGGTAATTCAGAAATCAGATCTGCCAGTTCTGCTTACATTTTTACAATTTTCTAAATTTCTTCCATGTATCTATTGATATTGGCACACCCATGCTCAAGATTAAATCTAATAAATCCTTGTGTGCTTGTAATAAAAGGCACATGATTTAAAAATGCTCTTTGCAAGATCTCTCTCTCTCTCTCTCTCTGAAAGATTCCTTGGCATCCAACAAAATTTGCAGTCTTTGTTCGAACATTGTGTTTGACTTTTTGTATTTTTCATAGAATGGCTATCGCTATAAATCATTCTATTTCATTGTATTTAACATTTAGGATCGAGCATATTGTTGTCTTCCGTATGATAAATTCAATTCAACATATCAGAGAACATTCGGACATGCATGTAGAGTTGCTGAATATGGATTCACAAGATTATCTGATCTACTTGCTGCTATTCCTCATGTTTTACAGGTTTAGTGATATTATTGAAAAGATTTTGAAAGTTGCCAATTATAGATATATTTATTTTTAAGCAGAATCTCTATTGTTCATCATCAAGTATGAGTGGATAATGGATCGCTGTGTTCAGATAGTTCCAACTGTGGCACATGATTGGCAAAATAACGTTTCTGAATCAAGCAGTGGAGAATTCATACTAAACATGATAGCTCTTTGTGTTCTGTAGAAGTGGATTTAGAATTGTATTGTGTTTTCTGCATTATACAAGATACTAATAGGAAACAAAAAGTAGCAGATGGCTTTTCTGTTGCTCTTGGCAAATACCATTTTTCACTGCTCTCTTCTATAGTAGATCAATATTGTATGAAACGCTTACCACTTTGAGCGCAGTTGCTGAATTTACATTTCATATTAGCTCTTAAATAAGTAAGAGCCTTTAGTTGCTTCATCTAGTTATTAACTCTCAGTCATTGTCTACATTCTTTTTCAGATCATGGGTAGCCTGTCGAATCGAATTTTGACATTGACACATCGAGCTCAAGTAAAAAGATTCACACAAGAAGTTGTAAAAATATTGAAGTCAACACCTGATCGTGCTATACTGGTTGCTCAAATGCCTGAACTATACAATAGGTTTGTTGTATGTCTCATGTTTTGTTTTGTCTATTGTACTGTGGGATTAGATGTAGCTGCATATTGTTAGTTCACTTTGATGCGTTTTTGATGATCTTTATATCAAATGTGTTTTGTCAAAATTTTCTATATTAGATCTTCTTTCACAAAATGTTCAAAAGGTATGTTTAAATTGATTAATATTTCTTACTGTAATTATCTGAGCTGCTTAGATTGTAGATTCAGATTCCATAATAATATATTGTTAAATCTGATAAGATGTGACCAACTTCCAACCTTTTTTTCTTTTCTCATAGGCCAATCTCGCCTTCCCAAGTTATCACACCCTGTGTTGAGTGGTGGGCATTGATTGTCGAGCCGAACTCGCCTTAACTAGAACCTGACATCTTCAACCTGCAATGCTAACAGAATAACCACTAGGCCATCGTGACTGACACTCTTCAAACTGAAGTTTTTTTGACCATAAAATCCATCACATGTCACATCATTCTATCACTTAAGTCTCAGTAAACTGATTATGTTCAGAATAAACAATCCATTTCAATGTTTTTATGTTGTTTTTAGGACCTTCAACCGTGCTTGGCGACTTCGTGACTATGGTGTGAGTGTTTTATCTGATTTGCTTGATGATATACCTGAAGGTCACATTTGCACAACAGGAGAAGGAGATAATATTGTTTTATCTCTTCCAATTAGAGGTAGGATACTGTATGTAAATATTATGTATGATCAAATAAATTCTAAATTACTGCCATTTACTCACTTGAGCCATTTTGATTCAACTAGTATATCTTTGTAAGAACAATCCAATTATGCTTGGCTAAGTGCTTAACACTGGATCCTCCTTTTGTCAAGGTGCGGTTCATTAGCAATTCATACCTAACAAAATAATATTTTGGGCCAAGACATTGTTGAGGTAATGCAAAATTTGATTTAAATGATTTTTTATACATATTTGGATGAATTTTTTGTGCACGTTCACTGTATTTGATTAATACAATATGACAAGATTTTCCATTTCTTTCAAAGACTTTTTAACTCTGACTGGGGAAATGAAGTTGCAAATTTGCAATCTTCTTGTTGAATTTTTTTTAGAAAGAACACATGAAGAAAAAGAAAGGACAAATCAGTTTGCAAGAGAAGTTGTTAAGATTTTACGAGCCCGTTCTCATTATTGTATGCCATTCACTGATTTTGTACCTACATATCACAGACAATATGGAAGACAATGTAAACTCGCTAACTATGGATTCACCAAATTAATTGATTTATTCGAAGCTTTACCACATGTTGTTCAAGTAGGTTTTTTCTTTGTTGATTTGCTTGTAAGAAATTAATGACCTGCTCAAGGTATAATTTTGGTGCATAATTGACCTATAACCTTGAAAATAAACGATGTTCACTTTAATTAGAGAGTACCGGTACATACCTTATACATGCAAAACCCTTTATTGTTGCTTTTGTTATCTTTGTCCGAAATAAAAAATCTGTATTGAATCATTGCAAAAGCCCAATTTTCTCTGGGTTTAGGAGAAAAATTCTTGTCAAAACTTACTTTACTAAGAATGAGTTATTGATGAAAATATTACCAGCACGTGATCCATTATAGCTCGTTCTATACATGTGGATTCGGATTATTCGAATTAATCTTTTCTTGGTTTGCTATGAAATTTCATCATTTTGTTTCAGAAAATGTCCAACGATTTTACATTTTTACGAAAAATTTCCTTTTTTTATCGTGCATGAGCAACTGAAGGACCCAGACGATGCGATACATTAGTAGTTCATATTCTGTAAAACACATTAAGTGATTTGAAAGAGATAAATTTATCATTTACTGAATTTTGGAAGTTTTGTTTTTCTGAAAGTGTTTTGATCAGAGATTTTATCGAAAATAAATGTGTTCAAAATTAGCAACCACAGGGGTAGTTTATAGAATGTCCCAATCAGAAATATTATTTTGTCACACATGAGCCACAAATGGTCCGCACTTCGGCGGTGCAACGCATCAGTGACTCAAGCCTAACAAAATGGTTATCCTCAGAGTTCTTCTGACAGGGGTAGGCCAAATTGCAAAAGCAAAACATTTGGCCATTTTGAAAAATCCTGCTTTTTATGTTTAATCAGCTGAACAGAATTTGGTTATGCCATTCATAGTTGAAAGTGTTGATAATTTTTGGAACTGAAATTATTGTGTTAATACTTTCTATTTCGGCTAAGGTAATATGCTTCCTCATTTCCTTCTCGTTACAACACTCGCACTCGTTTAAATTACAGGTATTAGAGAGAGGAACAGAGAAACTCATTGCACTGACTGACACAGAGCAACAAAAAATACTCAGTATTCAGATCACAAGTATATTGAGAGCACAAATTCCACCTGCTATTACAATGATGCCTAATCGTGGTGGAGGAGATAACAATCATAATAAGAACAATCATGATGGACCTACCTTACCGTTAGCGTGTGTTCCAGCTTTGTTTCAACAAAAATATGGATTTCCGTTGGTTCCTCATGATTTTGATGCAAATAATATCGATGAATTGATGAAAAAATTATCACATGCTGTGAAGGTGAAATGTTTATTTATTCAAAAAGTGTTGTTTTTTGAGGATGTACCAATGTCGACATTGAGAAAATTGAGAAAATGTGCTATATTCTGTGATATATTTCTTGCTAGAGTATGCAAATGTGCCTTTTTCTGTGTCTGTAAGCCACCAAACTATAGAAAAAGGTTCAAAATCAATACCGTTATGAAATAGCAGCTTAGGTAGTTTTGACACTTTTTTTTTTTGTCCATTTGAAGAAAATGACTTGTACATTTTCATTTCAAACACTCGATGAAAACAAAATTGTGTCACCCTGCTGACTGATAGCAAATTAACTTACTATTCTTGTATTGCAAATATGTTCAAAATTGTAATCTCATAGTTGTTCACTTATATTTGTTTAATACAGAAAACATCCATGTAAAATATTTTTCTGAAGAATTTTATCGGGAAAATCTAAAAAACGGGAGTAAAAAAAACGTAATTTTTTGTGATTCATTCTACCAAAGACTATCATGTAACTCTTGTTAGATCAGTACTGTCATACTAAACAGTTTGTCCAACTATGAAAAGTATGCAGATCATGTATTGACAGAACATGTTTGGACAATTTTTTTTTAAACTTTTTTTTTCAATAATATTCCAATAACCCAGTTCAAACCAAATTTTATTGGTTTTTTTAATCATATTAGATTTTTTGTTGGTTTCATCATCATTTATTATGTGGGGTAAAATTTAAAATCTTTCTGTATTTCAGGTTGTAGTTAACAAAGCAGGTGATAAAATGATTAAACTTGCTGAACGAAAACCATTACGTCTTCTATCAGCTCAGTTACTAGCATTATTACTCGATCAAACGTCAGATCAATTGGATGTCGATCACCTACATTCGATGTATACGGAAAGGTAAAGTATTGTGATGTTGTTTTCCCTTGTGCGTCTGACACGAGGATAATAGAATTTGCCCTTTTTGTAATTTCTTGAACTTTTATAGAGTCCTATTTTTCCGATCAACAAAAAAAACTCAAAATAGCAGTGTTCATAATTTTGATGCATTTCCTACAGTTTCTACAGCTACCGAAAACATACACGTTTTTTGCGTAAAGTATGGACTATTTGGTAAATTTTGTTCAGAACTGTTCACTTCCTTTGGTGTCGGTCAAGAAGAGTAACCGACATTCCATATAACAGCCTATCTGGAAAGTGGAGAATCATTGTAGCATATTCCTAGTTATGCTCAGCAAAATCACATGAAAAGATGCCATCTCTGACTATATGTTTAGTTTAATCTACAGTTTGAATCAAAATAAACAATTATTCAGAAATACCCGACCAATTAGATCACATCCTTATCTATAGTTGAAAGGAATAAGGGAAAATAAATTTGGTGTTTGATTTAGAAATAGTCTTGTGACACGACTTGCGACTCGTAAATGTGTGACTCATATTGACTTGCGACTGAAAAGTACAGTGACTCGTGACGCTAAATTAGAATTTTAGTAAGACTTGACTGACTCTAGTCGCAACTTGTGTGTTTTTTGGCTCAACTTGATTTGAATTCGACTTCACTCAGTAAAGTATTATGTTTTATTTATTTCTAATTCTTTCAGATACAGAGAAAATATTGATCCTTCAGAATATGGATTTCTATCATTTGGTGATATTATAAGGAAAGCTTTGCCAGGTGTTGTCAAGGTATAAATAAAATGCAGTGTTATTTATTTACAAAATATTTATTATGTATGAACGCTCGCTTACCTGGTATGTTTCAGTAATTTTATTAGACATCGATAGATTTGGGAAATAAAAAAGTTTATTGGATATATGCGAGGTAAAGAATTATTTCTTGTATTTACAGTGCTTGAAAATTCACTGGTTTTCATTTGAATGTCTCCACAGTCGAACATTTTCTCCTAGAAGACTTTGTATGAGTATGAGTCACTGGTGGATCGTGCTGCCAAAATTTTTTTATATGTAATCAAATTCATCGCTTGCAATGTAGAGGAACTTCTCATCTAGAAATTCTGTTCTATAAACCTTGAGCCATTGACTGAGCATCGGCTATGAAGTAATATGTTGATAATCTTTTACTGCTTTAAATTGTAGATGGATCTGGATTCGCCTGAATGTCTTCACTTGAAACCATTGTACAATGAAGCAAGATCTATCAGGTCTGTGCTGTTGAAAAATAACGGAACAATGACTATGGGGTAAGACAAGATTGTAATCAAATATTTGGAGTCATGGTTGAAATAATATTGTATTTCTAAATTTTTTTAACAATTAGGCTTATTGGAAACCCTGCTTATCAAAAAACCCTGTAGGCCTGTAATATAAAATTACCACAGAAAAGGATTAGAATGCTGAGAGTCAAATTTAAAACTTGAAACCCTTAAATTCAAACTCTGTGTAAGATGTGGTAACTTAACGTATTAACCACTCTTATAAGTCGCGTTTTGATTCGATTCGGATAATTTCAATTGTCATTTCTGTTCTGATTGGTTTTGATTCTACAATAGTTTTGAGTAAAGGGTTAGATATTTTAATTAATATGTTTAAATTTTACATATATATTTAATAAATACCCAGAAAATAGACCAATTATTGAAAATTTCCTAAATAGAATTAGATTTGGTTAAATTAGATTCGAAATGACTTCATTTGAAAAAGTTTCTGCAAGCGGCAACTCTTGTGCTCATATTTTTCTGTTTACTCAATGTTTTGTTTCCAATGTCAATATTGAGTAATGGTGTAAATTATTGATCTTCGTTTTTTAATAATTGCTCGTGATGGGATAGTGAGAATAGTTCTATGGTGATGAACTTCATGTGTGTCTTAAGAATTTAACCTAAGGGTGAAACAAGTTATAGGTGGGGGATCATTGTCTTGGGAAATTCTACTAACTGCACTTCATTGTAGTGGTTAAGTTTGTTTTCAATGCTTTCCGCTTACGTCAAAGTTAAAGTTGATAGTTTTCCATTTTGAATCTTAAAACTTTGGAATTGCTTGCCTTCTCACTGCTTTCCTAATCAATGTTGATCTGCATGGCTTTAAAACTCATGTCAATAGACATCTGTCAGGGATGGGGATTCCTTAGTTTTCATTCCCGCATTTCATATATCTCTGCACTTTAGTGGTTTTGGGAGATTTTTCAAGTATGTTAGGTCTTTTGCACCTTTAAATGACTGTGCGAATTTTTAAAAAAGTACCGGTAGTTCTTTTGAGCAGTCAAATTTAAATTATTTTCACCACATTTAATATTTCAACATCTTAATCAAGTTGTCCAAAAATTCTTTTTTTTCTAAAATTTGAAAGCATACTCTTATCTATCAAGCCTTGTTCTCAGCTTTCCGCTCTTACCTGCAAGATAAAATATTTTTATGATTTTCAGTGAATTCAATTTCGCATACTTGACAACGTTTCAAAGAACTGTGGATTTTGAAAAATATGGATTTCCTACTTTTGAATCTTTGCTTCGAGCATTACCTAACGTACTGATAGTGAAAGGATTTGGAGCAAAACGTACTTTGACGTTACGGAATCATATGCAATGTAAGGATTCAGTTTTGTATTACTGTGTTTGATGAACTTTAAATTCACTGGTTTATATTTCATTTTGTCTATGTATGTTTTGTTATGTATGAGTCACTTGTCACTGTATGTATGGTCATCTGTGTCTCATACTTAACAAAATATTTTTAAAACAATAAGTTACATTTTGACAATAATATACCGGTACCTTAGTTTTTTAGCACTCATGCAACATGATCCGTTATAGAGTAACAGTTGTTGCTTTTTAGTTGGACCGCTCACTGCAACATCGGTAGTAGATAAATCAAATGAAAAAACAATAGGTGGATCTGCAAGTATGGATGATTTACAGGTGGGATTTCAGATGCATTTTGGAATGGCCAATTGAAAAAAATTGTAATAATCTGTTACAAATTCTGTTGGAACTGCCTAATCTGTCACAAATTCTGTTGGAATTGCCTAACTAAATATTGTTCTTAAAATTTAATACTCTCTACCAGTGTTGGGAATAAGTCACTCCAATTCTAGTCACAAATCAAGTAGAGTCGAAGAACACGCGAGTTACGACTCAATCAAAGTCTTACCAAAATTTAAATTTAGAGTCTCGAGTCATACTTTTAATTTAGAGTCACAAGCCCATTCCTAAATCTATGCAACGACAATGACAGAATAATTAGCCATTTTCTACTTCAAAATTACTCACTCAGAATTATCAACTGATTATTATCACGAAAACAAACATGGAGTCTAAAGTATGTTAATATCCTTCTGACTCGAGTTCTCTGATTGTGAAGGAATCAGAAGGTGATGGCTAAATTTTTATTAAGTCCTGAGTATTCGCATCTGCATTTCGTCAAGTCGAGGTATTTAGCTTAGACAACTCTGTTTGAATCACCCTATAGAAAAAGAACCTGAGCTATTGACTCTATTCTAACCAACACTGCTCTGTAGTAGCTAAAAAACAATGACTAGATAGCTTTTGTGTATAATTTCTTGTAGTGTTATGTTTAGTTTCCTGTAGTGTAGGTTCGTTTTAGCAAATAGGGCTTAATTTACAATGTATACAGTATAGTTATAATGACTGGTCATTTAATCTCCGAAGGCGATTGAAGGATCCCAATCACAATCGGCTGCTTGGGTTCCCAAAATACTACCTCAATGTATGATGCAGTATTGGAGAGGATCTAATGCTCCAAAAAATCAGAATCATCTGGTCAATTCAGCAAGTATGGGAGATTTTAAATCGGAAGAAGAGAATAGAAGAAGAGAGAAGATGGGATCAGGTAATTGAACAACATCTTTCCCATGAGCATTCATAGACTGGTTATATTTCTATATCAAGCATGACTGTATTCAAGATAAAATTTAAAAACAAGGCAATTTTTAAAGCTTCATCACTCATTAGAATACAAAAGTGTGTTTTAGTGCTATTCGTCAATGGGATGAGGATATTTAGTTCCGTCATATAATTTCCCGAATGTTTAGAAGTTTTTTGAATATTCAGTGCCAGTTATTTAACTTTTCCAATTGCTAGCCATCAACAGAATTTCTTGTTTGTTGTTTTCAGAACATTCGGGTCCAAACTGGCTGCCACCAAGTCGTCCTACTGTCCCTCTCTACTCTGGATCATCTTTTCAATTCCAATATTCAAAACCAAGGTTTGTTCATCATTTTATGTTGCTTGCGTACAAGAAAATTTGATTTTGTGTATTTGTATGGTAATATTCCCTTCTATACTTTCTAGATTACCTCATCCTATGAATACATTCACAAAACCTCGTCAATGTAAGTCACCTGTCAATACACATTCGGCTTGTAATTTTACAATCGGAGGATCTGATTCAACTGATAATAATTTGGTAAGCTACAGTTTTTCAATTTTCTAATTTGAATATTTTTCATTTTGTTCGAAAGCCTAGTTTAGTGATCTAAATCTTCGGTCTGGCCATCATTAAAATGCTAATTAATATAACAGGGAAGAATAAGAAGATCTATGTTATGGCATTTGAGCAGTTTTGCAGCAGACTAAATATATTTTTCTTTCTAATCGGTTGGTGTTGAAGAGTAAGGCTTATTTATCTCAAATGACATGAGTGATGGAAAACACACTCGGCTCGTGTCTTTTTAATATTAATCGTATCCAAAATTGTTTTATATCAGGAATCTAAAAAAAAAATTAAGAAACTAAAACTTTGTTTTTATGTCAGGAATCTAAAGAAAATCGAGAAACTCCAGCTAGACGAGGAATAAGTGTCAGCGTAATCACTCTACCAAACGGTAGTACTCCAATCGCATCTACATCATCGTGTAGTTCAGCCTCAACTCCGAAAAGTTATCGATCGTCTGAATCTTCGACTGATTATTCAGAGGAAGGATCTTGTTCCTCTGACGAAAGTTGTCCTTCACAGAATGTTATTTCGTCTAATGATTTTCCGAGGTGAGTGATAATTTGTTATGATGTTTTTGCTTAGGGCAAATTTTCGAAGCATTATCACGACCTCATCTCCTGTTGATGGGGTAGACCAATTATTTTTTTGGTGAGTGTGATCCATCATCACAAGTTAAATTTTTAAGTTTTGAAGTCGATCAATTTGTTGTGAAGAATTCATTGGTAGGTTAAGTCGTGAAGTGGCCAAGTATTTCAAATGCCTTCTTTTTGAAGATGTTTCAGTTTTCTTAACACAGCTAATGGGAAAGTAAAAGATCGATTATGATATATTCCTGATTTGATGTGTTAGCATGATAAATAATTTTCATTCTTTGTACTTTTTTTCTAGGATACCAAGCAACGGAGTCTCAAGCCTACCTAATTCACCGTTCACAAGAATTACAGCAACTGCATATGTAGGAACATTACCTTCCATGAGAAACAATAATGGTCATCCAGCATCTGATCATGGTAGTCCTGGTCGAATACAACTCGCGGCATCATTTACCACACTCACACACACTTAATTGCAGGAAATACAACAGACTTAACAAAAAGTGTATATTTTTGGTTCTTTACGAGCTTAATTTTAGTGTACTGTTGTCAACAAAGTGATTGAGGTTGACCCTGTATCATATACGGTAAATCTTTTCGATTTCGTGTTTGTAACAATGTTCCACATTCATGATGCTTCCATACCTATAAATTTACATTTTGCAGATTTCTAGGTATGATATGGTATAAAGTATTTGTTTTCTTCCAATTAATTCTTTTTATCAAACTTGATATAGAGGGAAATCGCTGACTCAATTTATTGTAGTCACTGAAATGGGACTTCGGCGTAAACAAACTTGCCAAAGGTGCATGAAATGTACTGAAGGATATAATGGTTCAAAATTCGACTTCAATTCAATTTCAATTTAGTCATTGTAGTGTTTACTTCAAATTATCCAGCAAGTGTTATTTTTAATTTAGTAAAAATCAATGTGATTTAAATGCGAGCAAAATGTCACATATTCGTGCTTCAAAAACGTCACTTCTGGAGCTGTTGAAAGTCTGAATCCGGCCCATGCTTCATCAGTTGTCATTCTGCAATATATTTCTCCCATTATATTTTTAGGCATAGGTGAATCCTTGTGCATAGCGAACAACATGTATTTCAGCGATATTTTCAGATGATAGAACAATTGTGTTGCTCAGTCAGTCAGTCAGGAAAATTTTGTCAAAACATCTTTTGTTAAGTATGAGTCACAGATGGAGCGCGTCGATGAGGCGCGATTGATCTGTGGCTCCTGCTTATCAAAATAAATTTTCAACCACTTCATTTAATATTTATATTAACTAACTTTGAATCTTGTTTGTTTATATACTATTTCACATTTCATTATTTTCAGCACTTTTTACTACTTTTTGGTGTTGGGTTTTATTTTATATTTTTTGAGAAGGTGTCGGAAGTGGGAAACTGGTGCTAACATTTTTCTATTTCAAAATATTTGCTACTATGTATATTTTCTTTTCAACTGGTTGGCATTATCCACCTTAGGCTTGTTTATGACTGTGCTTGCCCATTATACACCCATGCACAGGGGTGCAGATCAAGATTCCTCTACGAGAGTATGGCGAACTCTCTTGTTCTCAAAAATGAAGAATTTTGCAAATAAATCCTTACTTTTGTTGAAATATTTCATTTCACTACTATGCTTGCTTGTATATTAGAGAAGTTCATTAAAACTTTAGTACATTGGGAGCCTTTAACAATTGTTTAAAAAAATTATAAACATTCTTCAAACCTGTAAACACTCTTTTGATATTAAGTGGATATTTACGAGAGTATTTGAAGACTCTTCGTGCGAGTAAGGCTCTCTCACACTCGTTGTATTTTCACCCATAGATTTACCGGTAGGCGGGTATTATTAATCAATTTTATTACTGTGATGCATTGAGTACGTTCTTTTATTGCAAAAGTGTGCTGAAGGCGAGGTATCAAGGGCTTTCATAGGTAATAGTTTGTGTAGGATCCAATAATCGAGTTCTATTGCTTGTATATTTTCAACAACACTAATGATGGCATAAGAGGGCCAGAAAAGAAAAAAACTATTACAATCACATCATAAAAAAGGCAATGTGTATAATTGACTTTATTGCCAAGATCACATACTTCTAACAGTGAGATCAAGTACATTGTACTATTTCACTGGCAACGCTGCCTTTTTTGTAACCTTTTCTATCATTATTCAGCATTTCATTTCTGTTCCTGTATTATTTTTAAATTATTATCTAATTTTTTTTTCTGATTGATTATAATTCTACATGTGAACCATATTGTAATTAAGGAGTGGTTAGCACAGAGTGGCTGAATCTTCACTTTCTTCGGGTGTCTGAATGTCATTTTCTTCGGATGAACAAAAAGAGCTTCACAACCATATACACTGCTTTTCCATAGCAGTATTGATTGTTTCGAACCTTCTTAATGCAGTTTGGCAACAACCAGGCACTCACAAAGGGAGATTTAAATCTAGTCGCATATATTTCATGAAATATTGCCCATTTGCTAAATTTTTTTCTGATGAAACTCATTTTCTTAGAGTGTGTCGAGTAGCAGAGCAACTGGCCTTCTAGGTTGAAATAATAGACTGTGCAAGGGCAGCAAATCATGACTTATTATTGTTATTATTTGTACAAATGTCCAAAATCAGACGAATGTGCTTTTGAAATAAGCTAAGATAGTTGAATAATATGTGTAAATGTGAAAAATTATTGCATCTTCTGAGTTACCTACAAGATTGTTATATGTATCATTATTACAAATATGTCCAAAATTTAAAAGTGATTCCTTAAGCAAATATTTGTGAATTTCAACTAGCTTTTGAATTAAATAGTGTTTTTTAGACATAGCAGATGAATTGAAACCTTTTTAATGAGTTATGTATAAGTTGCTGATCGTCTGACTCTTAAAATAATTCTCTGTTTTATTGGCTGGAAAGTTATTTGTGGACTACTCCTGTAATATCTCCAAGGTTTACCAATGTAAGGTCGCATATTTCTGGTGAAGATTTCAAAGTCCAGTAAAGAATCTTGAGCTTCCACTTTTTTAAGGAATATTGTAAACTTTTGTACATTTTCTCAAGATATTTGCGGTAGCAAGTGATTAGGTTGGGATAAAATAAAAATATTGATTTATGTACAATCCAAGTTTTAATTTAGAACCTCGAAAATTTATTTTGTCAGTAGTAGTTTTTATGTGGAAAAATGAAATCAAATATCATCTTCATTTTGATACTTGCCAATTTGGACTTTTCCAGTATGTTTGGAAATTGAGCAATGATAATAGTGAAGCTTTTGTATTTCTGTTCGAAGGAATTGAGCACAACATGCGACTTAGCCAATTGGTTTTCTTTCTTTTCTCGATTTTTTTATATTTTATGTATCAGAGCTTGCTACCGAATAGATTAATTTTGTATAAGCACGCTAATAATTGCAAGGGAGAGAAAATTTTACTTCAGAGAACATTTCTCTTTTGATAACGAACTGCAACCTTTGTTATAACTTTTGTAATTCAACATCAATCAAGTGTCCCACATTCTTCTTACATTTTCTCTCTCTCGTTTGTACCGAATGATATATATATTTTGTCGAAACAATGAAAGAACGATATTTAGTTTGCTCTTAATAGCAATTTCCTTCTTCCCTTATTATTTTTCATTTTATCAAATAAGAATTTCTAAATCGTGTTTTATGCTGAGCGCTGATCCAGTCAAAAACTTTTGCATTTTGTTGATTTTTGACCCCAGTCGAAATTTTGTTTATTGGATTCACTGAAACTGTTTTCAAACCCACTGCATGCTAGGAGTGCCTGTAATTATTGCTTAACAATAATCATAATATAACCACCATTAAATCTAACTCAACTAATTCTCTCTCTGCATATTTTCAAGTCTTGTGTTAACTTTTATGTCTTCATTCGCTAATCATGAGTCACTGATGTTACAGGTTGATACATGATACCTGTCATGATAAAAACTAGCTGTTGATCGTGGTGATATGCCGTTATTGAAATAATGCACCATTACGGCCAAATATATTTGAAGCTTTATCTGCACTAGTTTCATGCTCCATCTAATCAAACGATGAAAAGCGTAAATTTGTCGACCTTTTCGATCTGGGGTCAGGTGGCAGGATTGTCATTGGTCACCTTGTTGTGTACTGAAAAAAGTTTTGACTGGATCTTAAAAAAGAATTCACACGTGATGAAAAGAGCGTTTCATCAGTATTTTTGTAAAATCAATTTTTGTATGGGCCATATGTGCAGGACACCTTAAGACTTGGGTCTATCTGTAGACATATCATTGGCCCATACTTACTTGATCAAGTGTGATTTGTAATATTGTTGTTGAACTGAATTCATTGGAAAAGAAAAACCATCAAATTAAATTTGTTTTTGACTTTTAGATCATAGATTTTGGGTAGACCGGGTTTGATGGGTGAACTTTTTTCACACAACATTTTTCACATTTTTATTTGAAAAAGAGTGGGAATGATTAAACCACAGCATCCTTGATTTTCAGTTTTGAGGTGAGCATCCCCCCCCCCATCGAAAAAAAGTGGAATTATGTTAATACTCATAAAAGGTCTTTGTAAGAAATCCCTGCCCAAAATTCACCCAAGTTCTAGTCTGCGTCTCCAACTAGCGCGGCATGTCAAGACTCCATCATTTGCGCCCTAATCTGGCAATATAAGTTACAGTTAAATGTAGCTGCTTTGCAGATTGTTATATTAATGTCATGGATTGGTAAATTGAGGTTTGAAATAATAAAAATATTAATTGGGAAACACTGATCGAAATATGGAACTACAAATTATTCATCTGTGGTCGATCTCTCCAAATCATCAGTTCTGTCCTTGACACTGATTCTTGGCAATTCTCAGAGAATTTGTTTTCCCCTCCAAAATTATTTCACACTTTTGTTTCTGCGTAAAAAGGATAAAGAGGTATTAAGGGAAAAGAAAATCGGTATACTGGTTTGGATTTTAGGCTCCGATTTGACAATAATACAATTTTGAACGATTACGACAACAGGGATTTTATATAGTTTTATTTATGTAGGTGTTCTGGAATCCAGCCCGATATATATTTGTTGTGCGATAAGTGTAAATATTGATCCATTTTGAAGCAAGAGCATTATCGTGTTCCCAATTTGACACGAGTTAAGATTTTTCTGGGCTTAATAAGAGAATTCTGTAAAATACATGATAAATTGACGGTGGGGTACCCAATCGAAATAATTATACAAAAGTATCATTTATTAAGTATGTGTCACTGATGGGTCGCGTCGATATGACGCAATCCATCTGTGGCAAATGCGTGACAAAATAATATTTTCGATTTCACGTTTAACTAAACTGTGAAATTGATTTCTCAAATTGGGCCGTTAGTAGAACGAGGGAACGATCATCATCAACTCATACTTGGCATAAATTCCATCGACGCGAGGCAGTTTCGAATTTTATGCATAAAAAATAAACGAAAAATATGCAAACATAAAAGTCATCAGAAATAAACCGAAAATTTCCCGTGTTTTGTCACTCCTAGATCAGATATGCTTATTGGGCATGCGCTTTTTTGTTATGAAATCGAATATATAGTGAGTTGTAATATCAATGGCGAAATACACGCCTTTTTCTTACGAGCATATGCACTTAAAAATTGAAAATGTATTTATATAGCCTGATCAGTGGTTAGGGATCATTTTCTCAGAAAAGCGCAATATACAAAATAAAATCCTATTACCTATCAACGGTGTGACCCAACGGTTAATTGTCATTCATGGAATTTATTGTAACTCCATCCCGTTGTCATCTTTACGTTAGTTTTCAGTCAGAAATATTTTGCTCAAACATGCTTCGTTAAATATATGTCGCTGGTGGAACGCGCCGCATAGACATTTGTTGATCATGTTTGACAAAATGCGATTTCTGATTGGGTTTGCCGTTTGTACATAGAATATAACATATTTCCCAGTCCCCTATATCTATTTATAAAAAAATAAGCTCACCACGTGGTCCTGATCTGCCTTCATTTCAACTTTGTACCTCATACCGTTGCCATATTTTTTCTTTTGACATGACAACATAGAAGCATGGCTATAATGACCTTGCTTCAAATCGTCCATATTCATGCCCATTGCCACTGGCATGTCAAACTCGTCGTTTGTTTCGTCAACTTGTTCGTTCAAATCGTCAATAAGCTTTCTCAGCAATGTCTGCCAATAAAATTTAGAAGAGAACGGTTTAAAACGTTTAAAGGGTCCGCCTGTAAACCAGACGTGAAGCTGAGATGGAACTACATCTACAACCACAAGTTTCGGCAATTCTAGGTAAAATGTACCATGGTATTATATACTGAATTCACCGAGTTTATGTGCATTTTATTGAGTTTACTGTCTGAACCCAACAAAATGAAATTTAAGCAAGGGTGAAAATTATGTGATTGCGAGCAAGTTACTGGTGAATCGTGTTGCCAAAAATGTTATGTCATACAATTAAGGCCATCGTTTAAAGGATTGCCACATTTCGAAGCCACATTAAAATATACATAAATAGGTGTCAACCGGGTCAGAAAGAAAAGCCAAGACGTTTTGTGGGCTATGGATCAATGATAGAACACGCTACCGAAACTGGTCCGTGCTTGAAAAATAAAATTTCCGATAGGTAAAGAAATCCTTGTAAGTATTTTCCATTTCTTTTAGTTGGAAGAACAATATTGTTACTATTGTTTACCATGCACTATTCTATTAAGATTATCGTTAACTCAACAACATACTTTCGTATCTGCATCGACACAGTTTTCATATCCAGAATCATCTTCATCCTCTTCTTCATCATTACTATCATCCTCACCCTCGCCATCATCAATCGGAATCTCATCCCTGTCTAACACGCCTAAATCTAACTCCACAAACTCGGGTTCAATTTCAATTCCCAACAATGGTCCATCACATTCATAGTAAGGAACAATCCAGGTATCCTTGAACACAACTGCGTCGCATGATAGAATTTTGTCGATGAAAGGTCTTTTTAATTCTAAAGTGACAAAGTATTTGGATCCTCCACCAACACGAGCCTAAAGCACAACAGAAAAGAATGACTTTTAAGAATGGTTGTTTTTATCAACAAAAATGAAAAATATTCCAAGTATCTCAAAAAAACGAGCATGATCCTTCAATGGCTCGTACTTAGCTAAACAGATCTAGCAGAAGATTATATGACTGTATATATACAATTGGACAAGACGCCATTTTTAAAAAGAATTCTCGTTTATCAACTAAAATGAACCAATTACGACATAAAACTTGATTTAACTCTGCCATTTTATTGGTCGCTGCTTGAATATTTTTAGGCACTAACTCTGCGCTTCTGGCAAATTCCAACGAAAAAAAATAATTCACCGCTTCTTCCACGCTGACCCATCTCACGAATTTTAATGGATATCCTGTTTCTTGTTCAATAAAATGAAACACACGATTCGCTACATAGTGTTTAACTTTCTTCTCATCTTCTTTACTCCATGAATGTGTAACTTCGCACACCACTATTATGATGAATATCATTAAACTCCACTTCATGGTCGTTACTTATTGTTAAGAAATAAATCAAAAAGGATTATCGTTGATGATATCTTGCATCATAATTACTATTATAGTGTTCATAAATAGTACAGCAAATCGGTTCCATATAAACGAATTCTGCATATCCCATATATATCCTATGTTTATGAAGAATTTTGTCAAAGCATCTTTTGTTAAGTTTGTACAACTGATGGATCTCGTCGATAAGACGCGGTCCATCTGTAACACATACTTAACAAAATATTTTTTTTCATAAAATACGTAGTTTTTGTTTTGTCGAGGTTCACTGATATTGAATTCTTTATAACTTCGAATAAAGACATTAATAAACACCAACGCGAAAATTTGAATTGTTTATTTGAAATCCCGAAAAGATATTTATTGGCAAGGAGCTTGAATCAGTTTGCTTCCAAACTTTATCAGAACAAATTCCAACTTCAAAGAAATTACATTAGTTGTACTGAAGGGAAAACTTTTTTGGTGGAAAACGGAAGAAAAAATTTTGTTCATTTGGAGCTTTTCATGCGCGGTTCAGCTGTGGCACATGCTTGACAAAATAAATTTTTATAGTTGGAAATGTGGAATATGTATATTTTTATTTTTAAAACTGAGTCATTAACATTAATCAAGATTACAATTGACCGATTATGTTTGAATGCTTGAATTCGACTTTTCTTGAATATACTGAGCTTGAATTTCATGCCAACCCATACCCCTAATGTTAAACGAGCACAAGTTTAAAAGCAAACCATCAATCTTTACGCTCATTATTCAAATCATATTATAATCGAGACAAAAACTAACTCACTGGCAATTCAACTCGACTTACTTTGCGATTCACTCACTGACTATATTTCAAGTAGACTACATTATATATGATGATATCACGTAAACATTTGGATTTTATATTTACCAAGTGGGTGTGTTTGAAATGTTCGTTGACTCGGGTACACCGCTATTTGATCAAGGCGTCTTCGTAGACGTTTCATTAAAACTTAGGTTCTTTTTATGAGTAAAAATGACCATATGGTCGTGTGCTTTGTTATAAAATATTACTTTTAAATTAAAAGCAGATGATTATGGTAGTACTCAGCCATCGCCTGGGCCATATTTAGCGATTTTGATATGACGGACACATTATTAGGACCATCTAACCTTCCCTCTAATAGTTCCCTTATGCTGTTGGCTGTTGGCTGAGCACTCAAAAGATTATTGGGCAATTTTTCGTTCAGCGAGAGGGGAGAGCGCGCGCGACATCATGCCACACCTAAACCGGCTGACTGACTTTCTGTAAACGTTTTTTAATTTTGTCTGAAAATGAAGACTTTGTTGGCAGAAGAGGTCAAAAAATTGCTTGTCTTCGACCTAGAATTATTTTTGAGAGAATATGTTAAATTTCGGCCTTCACTAAATTCTCATCACTTTTAATGCGAAAAACAACTCCGAGCGCTTCTAGTGGTTTGAAGGTAACCCTTTCTTTCGTCGTAAATTAGTTTCCTAGAATCGTAACAATTTTTGTTATTATACTGAGGAAATATGTTAAACAATGTTTAAGGTATGGCCATTTTCTCATTTTTATTTTATATCCTTTACACTCGTGTGTTAAAAACATTTTTTGTCAAACAAAAGAACGGATGGAAAGCTATAATCCACAAAATATTATTGAACAAAATTTCTTTCGCTAAGTATGCGCCACAGATAGACTGCACCCCTGCGGCGCGATCTCTATCAGTGATACATACTTAACAATACATGTTGAAAGAAAAAGATTGAAGGGTGTCTATATTCAAAATTTGCAATATCGAAAAAATAGAGTGCCATTTTTTGACATACAGTATGTCCTGTTTAACCAACAGACGTCACGTGCGTTTGCTGTCGAATACAAAGCCCTTTGCCTCCAACTGTCAATGGAATTTCACGGTAGGGCGTTATTCGCAAACCAGGATTTTTATGTTTGTAATAGCCTAAAAGTCAAACAAAATCGCTCATTCATTCGAAAATCGATAGCAGCTTATAATAGCAATAGTCGACGTGGACAACATTTTGTTGCTACTTCCGTAGGCTAAATTCTATTAGTCTCGTCAGATGAGAACCTGCAGATTTCGTGGAAGTAACAATTCTGGAAAAGTAAAATGGATAAGAAGTCGTTTTGTCTTGCGTTTATGGGATTAACATCTTGTACAATGTTATTATATGGATCGTCTTCTTATCTTGTGAATCAGGTAAGAAAGATTGCATTTCATTGTTTTAATAAGCATCGTAAGTAACAATTCTGGAGAAGTAAAATGGATAAGAAGTTGTTTTGTCTTGCATTTATGGCATAACATCTCGTACAATGTTATTATATGGATCGTCTTCTTATCTTGTGAATCAGGTAAGAAAGATTGCATTTCATTGTTTTAATAAGCATCGTTGTTGAGGAAAGTAAACAAATAAGATAAGAGCATGATATTGCATATTGTTGCTTTATAAGCAACAACACAGTAATAGTATCGCGACGCTTCACCTCCAACGAAGTATTTCTTTATAACATTTTCCAAAATAATTGGAATCAATCACTAACAGTAAGAGAGGGGAAGAAACGTAGTTGAACAAAGAAATATATTAATTTTGAATGATTATCTATGTGATCATTTTTCAGAAAATTTTTTGTGTTATAAAACATTCGATAGAGTAGGAACGGTGACACTAAAAGATCGAGGAAAACCCGAATGTGACTGGCTTTTAGCCAGTTCGCGATATTCAATATACTCAAGTGTTTGTCATGTCATATTTTTTTCATAATTTGATGATTTTGTCAATTAATAGGAGTTATGATTTATTGGCGAAGGTTGTGAGTTATACTTGTAAGTCGTGAGACTCGTGACTCCCTTGTGGAGTTGAATCCAGGATTGACCGGTGTACTGCAGAATAACTTCGACCTAATATGGTTATGCATCAATCTCCCGACTAAATTTATCCCCTATTTTAGAAAGGTTATCATCGTACGTGGCGTCCACGAAGATTCCTTGGCACGGCAGCAACGACATCTGACACCAACATTGGGAGCACAGCGACAGCTGAAAAGCACCTGAACCTAACAAAAAAAATTTCTACTATATCAACTCGAAGAATGTCAACTGGTATATTACGAACGTTCATTAATTTCATCAAGGAAATTCTTTAAAAACATATATTGTTGAACACGAGTCTATAATGGATCGCACCCTCGGTCTAACTGTGGCTCATAATCGAATTTTGATTAGGAAGGCGTTGTCTAACTTGAAAAAGCGTTTTTCAATCGTTTTGTTGTCTAACGTGGCCAAATGATGGGATATACCGTCAAGGCGCTTTCCGTCATCATCCCTCGCTCTACATATCGATATAGAAGATCACGTTTCTGGTTTTTGGCTATTTAATTAGTAGATGGTTTTATATATTTAATGGATGAGAACGGGATCGTTTGAGATTTCTTTCATTTGGGAACGCGATCCACTAATCACTCACAATAAGGGCTAGGCAAAATCGAATCATTTGGAATTCGAATATAGTTCAAATATTACTACTAATATTAGCATGAACAGACTCGAAGGAAATGTACTTTCAATTCACACTTCGTGTCTAAGAGCAAAAGTTTCACATTTTACCGATATAATGCAAACGCTTTTGGTCAAATTTAACCGAAATCGATTGCATTTTGTCGTTAAAAACGAAAATTCCACTTAATTTATCAAGTTTCGTTTCCCTAAACGACGAACAATTAATTCGAATAATTTGAGCTTCGGATCGATTCGAATCACCAAATCAAATTGCCCAGCTCTACTCACTATATGACAAAATATACCTAATAAAAAGATACTAGGTGTAGGAGGAAATATGAAATTTTAAATTGACAATTCATATGTAACATCTTTAGATATTCCAGCTTCGCCAACGACTGTGAAATCATCCTATACAACTGAATATTCGGTTGTCAAGCAACAAACTATCAGACAAAACACACTAAAACAGGCATGTTCAAAGCTGCAACTCTCAAGTATTATTCCACAAAACGATACAGAGTTTAAAATTCTCATCAACAATACCCGATTGTTCTTTTCGGACAAATACAAGGTAAATCTTGAAAATATTTCCACTGAGTAAAGATTTTTTCAGTTTGCTTATCAAAAACAACATCGACGAACATCTAAAATAAAGTTAACGGGAAGGCACGATCTTTTCAATTTGGCTCAATGAACTTTAATTAGGTTAAGTAAGTGATGGTACCGGTATGGTATCGATAATCTAAGACACTCTTTGAATACTTTTGCCATCACGTATTTTACTGTAAGCAAATTGGGACGTTGTATCGAACGCCGAAAACAAAACTTCCATATTTAAAACGTACCTTGTAACAGAAAATCACGTTAGGGCAAATAAAATGGGCGCAATTGAGCAAAAAAAATTGCAGAAACTCTTGGTCAAAAGATGTTGCCCGATCATTCTTGGTATGAGTATGTATCACTGACGGATGACTGGACCTGTGAAGTACATCCCAGTCAAATATTTTATTTGGTCAAGCATGAGTCATCGATAGACGGCGCCTCGGCGGCGCGATTCGTTAAGCACCCATACTTGGTAAAACATTATGGTTCAAAATTTTTTTACTGGGATGACTTAAGAGAATGATAGTGCGACGGATCGATGGAGCTTAACTAACAAATTAAAATAAGGCGGTGGGAGATTTTTTCGATGTCCAGGGCAGATATCACGCTCTGTACTTTACTATGGTGGTTTAGTTTTGTATGGGATGTTTTCCGCCAAGAGTGTAATTGCTGGCAATTTATCTTGTAGTATTTATCTTTGCCATTTGAGGGACGTTGTCTAGCTCCCTTTCGTCCTTGCCTTTACTTATTATTTTTACCTTATTTTCAGTTGATTGCTTGCCAGATTCCGAAGGTCGGATGCACCAACTTCAAGAAAGTATTATTGGTTGCTGAAGGTCTGGTCAATGAAACCAATCCAAAAGAGTTATCAGGCTACGTTACGCACAACGTAGCAAATCGTCTTCTGCAGCTGAAAAATCTACGTGACGTCAAGGAAATCAGGCGTCGACTAGACACATACTACAAAGTTGTGATGGTGCGAGAACCACTACATCGCATACTTTCAGCATATCGGAATAAATTTCAGAACCCAGAAAACAAATATTATATGAAAATAGCAAAAGAAATACATTCATTGTTTTCATCTTCAAAGATGTCAGAAGAAAAGACAAAATATATATTAAATTTCGGTGAATTCCTAAGATATTTAAATTCAGACAATGGAACATATATAACTGATCCACACTGGGATTATTACCACAAACTTTGCTCACCATGTGCAATAAATTACGACTTCGTTGCAAAGTTAGAGACGGTTGACGACGATATGAAATACGTCATGAAAACGGTCGGCATACGCAATATTACTTATCCTCAAAATTATCCGGTATCTCAAAGAACAACTAATGAGAAATTGGCAAAATATTTTAAAGGATTATTTAATGTAACTAAAAATTTAATTTCAAAATATCGATATGATTATGAATTGTTTGGGTATCAACAAAGCGTTATATTGTAAATGTTTGTATTTCTGGAATTTTTTTCGCATACGATGATGATATTTTTATCTTTACTTATTATTAGTGCTAGTCACCACCCTCAGACATATTTCCCTAATTACTATTAGGGAAATCATATTGAATTGTTTTATCATAAAATGTGACACCTTGTTCAGTATAGGACTCTTCTGTAGGATCACACTGCCATTAGGCGTAGTCCATCGGAGTAGTTCATGTTAAACAATATTTGTTGTGCATGGATCACCGGTGGATTGCAATACGCTCATCTGGTACGGCACCTAAATGTTTCAGGAATGTTAGTCGGTAATCCCCATTCCCGACAGCTCATTGTTAAACCACAAAGGTATTTATAACGTTCCTAAATTTTAATAGTCATTTATGTATTTATATTATTTATATGCTTTGTTATTTAAAAAAATAAAATTGTTTGAATTCAAACTTAAAAATTGCATTTTTATTTTTTGACGTGGATTCTTAATAGAAATAAATATACAAAATACTATACAATTAGTTTATTTTTTCTGACCTGGACGGGACATTCAACAAATTTTGCTGGAGAAAACTCCACCCCAAGTTTCAAATATGGTATGAAATGAGTAAAATTTTTGAATTTGTATCTTTATTTTTTTTACGATCAGAATGTCAAAATTTTATCCATTGAAATGCAAAAACAATTTTACGTGACCTCAGGTTTTATTTTGAATACATTATGTACATTTTGTCTCCAAGATAACTGAAATTAAGGGTAAGTATGATAACAGGAGAAGAAGTAAAAAACAATTTCAACATCGTCCTGGACGAACAACCAAATGTATCAACTTGCATATCATTTCACGATGAACGTTATATTTGATGACGACGATACGACTCTTAAATCAGAGAATATTAATACTATCAGATATACTTCCTCTATTTTAATAATACTAAAGCAAGCATGTACCACAGATGCTACAGTATATTGGTTGCTAATTATTGGAAAGAATTACATTTAAACGGAATATTTTGAATAATATTCATGACATGTATAAACGTGACAACGCAAATGCGTTGAATGACTGCATGATTGAAATGACTTGACAATTGATTATGCTTGCAGCTGTGCTTTGATTTTGAGTGTCAATGAATTGTAATAAGATGTATTTTTCAAAAGCGTACAACACAAAATAGGAGACCAGGGAATAGACGACTAGACAATTTACAAAAATTTTACAGTGGAGTATATAGTGATATATATTTACAAATTTCGTAGTAAAACGTATAAATGGCAAACTCTATCGTTTACATTTAAGGCGTTTTGGCGTTTTGTAAATTACAAGATAGGAGAAAGTTTGCCAGGTTTGTAGCAACTAGGGGTGGGCAAAACCGAATCGTTTGGAATAATTTATTCGAATCGGATTGAATCGCTAATTCTGTGTAAATAATAAATATCCCATTTTTATATTACGACTTGTCTTCATTGTGAAAATCCGTCTAAGAACAACAATTTTCATATTTAACGCCAAAATCCAATCGATTTTGGTCATATTTGCACAAAATCGATTGCATTTCATAGTTAAAATGGAAATTGCACTTTATTTGGCAAGTTTTTGTTCCTATGAACGATTCGCGAATGAATAATGTGTGGTAATGTGTGTCGAATCGATTCGAATCACCGGATCGAATTGCCCAAGCCTTGTAGTAACTAAGCTGAGCAGACTTTAATATGCTTATCAAACGTCGATTGGCTTCAAGTTGTGCAGATACAATTATTTTGGCAGATACCGGACAAAAAAATCACTCTTAAGTACTGAATCTGACAGAAAATGAAATTCTGTTCCTCAGGCCTTTTTTATAACAATTCGTTCATTGTGAAACACGAAAACGACGAATTTTCTCCACTGTGTATGATAACTTACTGCTTTACTGAAAATGGTCGCCCGTTTATAATCGGCATATTATTTATATGCGAGGATACTGCTATACCGCGTAGTGCACTATAATGTAATATATATTTTTGAAATTTTCATGTAGACAAGCTTCTAAATATACGGTTAGGTCCTTAAGGTTAGCGGATCAATGGTAAAAGAATGGTCAAGAAGAGCATTGTTATCGTATTGCTTTCAGCAACGTCATGTTTATTGATTTACGCATCGTTAAAGAGTACTACATCAAGTCAGGTATTGGGTGATAGAATATATTTTGTCTGCGTTGTGACTTCTAAGTAATTAGTAGACGGGACAATAGCGTAATTTTGAAACTTGCTGTGGAGGTTTATTGGCCCAGCCAGAAATATTGTGCACAAAACGTTTACAACCAGGCCTAGGTCCCACTAGGTGACAGCGGCGACCGCTGGCGACTTTACGGTCGATTTCAAATTGTCAACCGGTCCCCAAAACGGTCGTTCTTTCAAGTCGCCACGTTCATTGAAAAGAATTGTAGCGGTGTATTGAATTGTATATTGAATGCTGTTTGAAGACCAGTCTAGGGTTTCGCTCGAACTATCAGCGTATTGAGTACGATTGTTAAAAGCTCTATAAATAACCTACTATTACATATTTCGCACATTAATTGGTAAAACTTGGGAAGTATTTGATGAACACCACCATGCAAATACTCATCAGCATGCAGTAGCATGTTTAATAACTCGAATACGATTGTTACGTTAATATTCTTAATATATTCTTACGTTAATATATATATATATATATACTATGTAATTGGTACGTATTGACTGCGGAATAAGTTAATCTAATAAATATGATGTTTAAGTTACTTAGTACGTAACGACGGCAGCTTTATGAACAGCCAGAAATTTCTCTCTACTGAAGCTGCCCCACCAACGATTATGCCGATTTATCGAAATATATTGTTTCAACACTGCTCATTTATCAAAATATATTGTTTCAATTCTGCTGATTTAGTAAAATATATTGTTTCAATCCTATTTCGAATTTTGTCAAAATAGAGATGCAGTAAAACGGATATAGTTCCACGGAAAAATTCCGCCAATAAATCACCACATTACAAGTACTCTTTGTTTATTGCATCTACGTGTATGGAGTAGAGATATGAGCTTTATTTATATTTTTGAAGCGGCTGGTTGTTCACAGAGACCGGATGTTGAATTTTACAGCGTTGCATCGCATTTACCTTCTTCGCTTCACAAAGTGTCGCAATCGTTCTCAGGCGTGATGGGTTGTATGTTGTTATAAAAGCTGTCGCAGACACGTCTACAATAAGCAGACGCTCCAGAAATAGGTTGGTCGCAAATATATTACACGCGCTGTCCCACTAGAAATATTTTAGCCAAGCACGACCACCGCTGTCGCCTTAAGTCACCCGTGAAGTCGCCTGTGTGGGACACAGGCCTAAATTGTGCGCATTTTTTCATAGTCACTATATTGCAAATTAACCCGACAAACAAGAGTGAGAAGCAGTTGTAATATATTTCTACAATCTCCATTTTTTGTTGTTGCTAGAATTGACAATGTTTTATTTTAACTTTTTTGGACAGAAAATATCCATTGCGAACGAAGGTGCAATTTCGCCAAAAGTACAAAAGACAGGTATTGTTATTTTCTTTCAGTACTTACATCCTGACTTCGCCAACATGTGGTATTTTTATGTCGCTATTTATCGCTATTTTTTCAACTGCTATTTATTTACTATCGATTTTTATGTTGTTCGTGAAGTTCTTTGTTTTTTACTGGAACATCCCTTGGCGCCCCGACCAGCACCAAACCTCCGCCCCCCTCCCAACGGGAATATTGCACGTAAGACTATGAAAAACATATAAGTATTTACACTGGATTCAAAAAGTGGTAAATAATTTTATTATCTCCTAGGGCAGATACCGCTCACTCACTGCACTTTATCATGGCGGTTCAGTTCTTATGGAGATATTTTTCAGGTAATTATGAAGCACCACATACGACAAAAAACACAGTGCGATAGTATTTTCAATATTTTGTGTTGTGAATTCAATCGGGCTTGAGAAACTTTTCATATATACCCTAACTCTAAAAAATCATTTGTTTTTCTAAATCCGCCGTAAAATTCGTGATAATAATAATATATCGTTCAACACAATTCCAACATTTATGTAAAATTTAAGCGAAAGTATGTGATTGGTAGGGCTGGGCAATTCGATTCGGTGATTCGAAGCACAAATTATTTGAATCAATCGTTCGTAGGAACAAAAACCCGCTAAATGAACTAGAATTTCATTTCAACGACAATCGATTATATTTTGTCATTGAAATATAAAAATTGTTGATCCTAGTCATAGAGTGTGAATTGAAAATCCAATATAAACTAAACAACATGACTAAAATTTCTTGATTTTCACAATGGAGAGAAGTTCTAATAGTACAAATGGAATCTTTGTTATTTTCACGGAATTCATGATTCCATCCGATTCGAAAAAATTATGCGAATCAGATTCGAATTACAAATGCTTCGGTTTTGCCCAGCCCTAGTAATTGGGTTTGTCCTTATCCAAGTGATCAGGTGTTCTAGAATTCTGTTTTAAAGTAATTTCGTTTGTCATAAATCATGACTTCCCTGCAAAATGCGCAAAAGATGTTGAAATATCAGCAATTTTGTTTATCTGAAATGTTGAAACATTATTCCATTAATCGTGAGTTTCGAATACGGTTAAAACTGAATTAAAAAGAACCATATGAACTGGACCATCGACGCAAACTACCGCTTTTTGACGTCAAACTTCTAGAAATAGAAATTGTGATTGCATTTGGTAATTATATCTTCTTAATTAACAATAATTCTTTTGAATAAAACAAAATTCAATTAGGCAAAGAAAATATTGTTTTCTCTGCAGTAATGAATGCCCCCACAAGAAAACAACATTTACGACAAAAAACCTTAAGAAATACATGTAGGAAATTGAGATTGAACAAAATAATCCCGCAAGATGACAAAAAATTTCTCAGATTCATCCAAACTACAAGACTATTTTATTCTGATCGCTACAAGGTATGTTATATTCCTCTTTTGTATTCTGTAATATTCTCAGTAATAATATGCTGCCATGTATGCTAATTACAGATTTGCAGAAGAGTCGTTTAAGTGTTTTAAAACGTGAGAAAATTTAAATACCCTCGCGCGTCTTTTACATGCAATTGATTTTTTTCTAATATTTTGGAAGTTTCAGGCCCTTGAATCCCACAATTCATCCGATTCAAGATCAAAAGGCTGTGTTTTGTTTTTAAAGTTCTCTCATTCGAGCGAATTACCCTGAGAAGATAATTTTAGTATTTTATCTATTTGGATTGGATGGATTGAAAATAAGATATCTGTTATGGACACTGACTTTATTTTCACAGCTGCTTGCCTGTCTCATACCCAAAGTTGGATGCACAAATTTTAAAAAAGTTCTACTCGTATCCGAAGGTCTTACGAACGCAACAAATCCACATGAGAAAATGAAGGGGGTTCACGCCCTGGCCAACCATTTTCTGCTTTTACGAAACTTGAACAACATCCAAGAAATCCGACATCGTTTGAAAACATATTATAAAGTTATAATGGTTCGAGAACCTTTGCATCGCATCCTTTCGGCTTATCGAGATAAATTTGAAAGCCCCTCGTCAAAATTATACGCTAATATGGCGAAGCGGTTGCATGAAAAATATTCAAATACAAACAATCCAGATGTTAATTCATCTTCTATACTAAGCTT